>JAQFZW010000688.1:0-46240 GCA_034687055.1 Heteromurus nitidus | reverse complement strand
GGAGATGAAGACGAAGATACAATTGTAGAATATCGAGCGAAGATATACCGCTTCATAACTGAAACAAAGGAATGGAAAGAACGCGGCGTTGGAAATATCAAACTATTACAATCAAAGGATAATCCTAGTAAAAGCCGGGTAGTAATGTGGCGTGAAAAAGTAGGAAAATTGGCTTGCAACTTTAATTTGTTTCCGGACATTAAAGTAACAAATTATCAGAACAACGCAAAGGTTCTGTGTTGGAAATGCCAAGACCATGCTGAAGAGCCTGCGTGGGAAACCTTCACGTGTCGCTTCTCTAATGAAGACAACGTAAGTAATAGGAACTTTATTAGTTTTATATATTTCCTGAATAAATGTTTTGTAAGGGGGAACAAACATTGGAATTTGTAATTAATAATTTGTACAAGGATCTTTCAAGTGAAAACCTAATGTTTATTTTTTTGCAGTGTGCTAAGTTTAAGGTGGAAATGGAGCGGTTAGCATCACTCTCATCGAAAGTTATTCCAGCCAGTCCTCCTGATTCTAAAAATGTCACTACAAGTAAGTATCCCCTTTGTATTTATGCACAATTTTTATGAATTTATCAAATTCTTACATTTATTCTTGTAAGACTGTTCTGATTTGAAATTTGTTAAATTTAAGCTGTGGATGGGAAAACATTAGAAGACAGCAAGCTAAACAAGGAGGCTGATGAAATAAAAAAATTATCAGAGTTGTTCAAGAAACCAGAAGGGAGCTGGGATTGTGCGATATGTTATGTAAGTAACACAAAGGACGCCAACGCATGTGTTGCATGCGAAACTTGTCGACCCGGCTTTGAAGGGGTAGCAAAACCGGAGCCAGTTCCAGCTGTGACAACTCAGCTACCAACATTCAGTTTTGGATTTCAACCAACTTCTCAATTCGGAAATATAGGCTTTGGTCTCACCACGCCCGTATCGTCAATTGTAGTAGATGGAACCCCCAATAAGTCTGAAGAGCAGAAGGATCCTCAAGTCATAAACCTTAATCTAGCAGGAAAATTAAGTTTTGCCGACCTTGCTATAAATGACAACAGTAGTAATAGCAATAGTTTCACATTCGGAAGCAAAGATGGCATGCCGAATTTCAGTGGTGCTGGAGCACCACTATTTTCGGCATCGACGCCAGTTAACGCCAACAAAAGCATTGACGAAAAGAATGCTTCATCAAGAAATGCTGGTGAGGAAGGAGAAGACGACTTTATTCCCACCGCAGAGTTTCAGCCTGTTATTCCACTACCTCCCATTGTTGAAGTGAAGAAGGGAGATGAAGACGAAGATACAATTGTAGAATATCGAGCGAAGATATACCGCTTCATAACTGAAACAAAGGAATGGAAGGAACGAGGCGTTGGGAATATCAAACTATTACAATCAAAGGATAATCCTAGTAAAAGCCGGGTGGTAATGTGGCGTGAAAAAGTAGGGAAATTGGCTTGCAACTTTAATTTGTTTCCGGATATTAAAGTAACAAATTATCAGAACAACGAAAAGGTTCTGTGTTGGAAATGTCAGGACCATGCTGAAGAGCCCGCATGGGAAACCTTCACATGCCGTTTCTCTAATGAAGACAACGTAAGTTACATATGATTTTTTAAATAATTGTTTTCTATTTCCACTTGGTAGATATTAATTTGGCACCTAGACATAAATATGCAATGACTGACTCCAAGTTCTTTTTGACCAAAAATCCTTAATTTCAGTGTGCTAAGTTCAAGGTGGAAATGGAACGATTAGCATCACTCTCCTCCAAAGTTATTCCAACCAGCCCATCTGAATCTAAAAGCGTTTCTACAAGTAAGTCGAACTTGACTATTTATGTTGTATAATACTTATGTTTTTAGCAACAAATTATTGTATAGATTCTTGAAATGCAGTTATAACATGAAGTTTTTATATGATAGCTGAGGACAGGCAGGCATCAGAAAACAAGGCGGCTGAAGAAATAAAGAAATTATCAGAGTTGTTCAAGAAACCAGAAGGGAGCTGGGATTGTGCGATATGTTATGTAAGTAACACAAAGGACGCCAACGCATGTGTTGCATGCGAAACTTGTCGACCAGGCTTTGAAGGGGTAACGAAACCGGAGCCAGTTCCAGCTGTAACTACTCAGCTACCAACATTCAGTTTTGGATTTCCACCAACTTCTCAATTCGGAAATATCGGATTTGGGCTCACTGCACCCGTCTCGTCAACTGTAGCAGATGGAAACCCCAATAAGTCTGAAGAGAAAAAGGATTCGCCATTCATAAACCTTAATCTAGCAGGAAAATTAAGTTTTGCCGACCTTGCTAAAAATGACAGCAGTGGTAATAGCAATAGTTTCACATTCGGGAGTCAAGATGGAATGACAAATTTCAGTGGTGCTGGAGCACCACTGTTTTCGGCATCGACGCCAGTTGCTGGCAACAAAAGCATTAATGAAAAGACTGCTACATCACCGAATGCTGGTGAGGAAGGAGAAGACGATTTTGTCCCCTCAACTGAATTTCAGCCTGTTATTCCACTACCTCCCATTGTTGAAGTGAAGAAGGGAGACGAAGATGAAGATACAATTGTAGAATATCGAGCGAAGATATATCGTTTCATGTACGAAGCAAAGGAATGGAAGGAACGAGGCGTTGGAAATATCAAACTATTGCAATCAAAGGAAAACCCTAGTAAAAGCCGGGTAGTAATGTGGCGTGAAAAAGTAGGGAAATTGGCTTGTAACTTTAATTTGTTTCCGGACATTAAAGTAACAAATTATCAGAACAACGCAAAGGTGCTGTGTTGGAAATGCCAAGACCATGCTGAAGAGCCTGCATGGGAAACCTTCACGTGTCGCTTCGCTACTGAAGAAAACGTAAGGTTTAATAATTATTAAATATTTCAATCGCTTACGCGAATTACAAACTACAAGCATTATTTTTTTGGGGGTCACAAATTCAATGTAATCTTACACATTTTACACTGAGTACATTGTTAATAGAAGATGATTTTAATTTGATGTTTCAGTGCGCTCACTTCAAGAGAGAAATGGAACGACTTGCTGTTGCCGATTCTTCTTGTCTTAAGGAGACCTCATCGTGTCCTGGTTGTGCCGGCTGTGATCCTGATTCCTTCAAGTTTCCAGAATATTCAACTTCATCGGAGGAGCAGTTGGTTGAGTTGCCTTTATCCTCTGACGCGGCATCTGATGATCCATCTATTGTTACTTTGGCTCTGTTTGAAACCGTCAACGGCACCGCTACAGAATCTAATTCACCCAGTGTGCAAGTAGTTCCTGAGCTAGGGATACTTGGAAACGATACTTCCATAATTAGTAATAGAAGTGATACAAGCAACGATAACGGCCTGTCTTCTTTTTCCTTTTCTCTGCCAACTCCTGAGAACAACAAATCCAACCCGATCTCATTCCAGTTTAAAAGTCCTGCGTTTTCTTTCAAACCTCCTACGGACGGTTCTCCTTCAATATTCGGTGGCTCCATTTTTAGTTCGCCGTTGGGTAATGCCGCGACCGGCACATCACCTTCCACATTCGTTCCACCGTTTGCTCAGCCGTCTATGCCTATATTCAACAACACCACCCCGCCAGCATTTTCCTTCGCAGGTGTTCCGCAGAGCAATACCAACGCTGACGTGAGCAGTGGTGAGCAGAGAGATGAGGAAGATTATGAAGATGTGGAAGACGAAGAGGAGGAATGCATGTTCGAAGACGATGCGCATATATACATTCAAGACGATACTAGTGGAGGTGAGTGACGATTTTTGCGATTATCCTTCCGATTACTAGTGCAGAGTGCCATTAATAATGAGTAGATACGAATACATGCTTACTTTGTTCTTTTATGGGTTGAATTCGAATCTAGGTTTTAGTGACAAAGGAGAAGGTGTTGTTCGGGTTCTTTATGATGGTGACAGTTACTGCGCACGTTTGGCTGTTGTTGTTAACGGTGAAACCATCGTCGATCACTTGGTTGCGGCCGAAACTGAACTCAAGGTAAAGGAAAATGCATTTTTATCCTACTTTTGTTTTGCTCGTTTTGAAACTTCACTTTCACTGACAATATATTTCTGACTTGTTAGCCTACTGGAAGTCGAACATATGAATGGATTGGAATTTGCGACGATGATACACCTGTTAAATCGCGCATTAAAGCAACATTTACCAATGATGAGTCTTGTCATAGTTTCTCGACAGTTATGGCAGATGTAAGCTAAGCTATCGATATTTATGATTGATGTACCTGCGCATTATATATGATCACTGTCCTAATGCGTTTTATTACTGTATTTCCTACTCTAGAGTGTGGAATTTGCAAATCAAGCTGGTGTTACTGAAGCCGATTTGCTAGAAGATTCGTATGGCGATTAGTTAATATTGTAAGATTTCGGGAATGTGAATAGATTTTAAGGTAGATAAAATGGTTTGATTTTTATTTACGTTTCATGTTCCCCGACTTAATCTTTTCGATTTGTGTGTATAATTATTTGTAACTTCCAATTGTGAATGAACTGATGATTTAATAAACTTGCGATTAATTTTGACATTAGAATTGATGTCTCCACATAGTAACACATTGTCGGCAATTTAATAACCATTCGTTAATTAAACCCAACATCCTTTGTTTTCATAAACTAAAAAAAAGTATGCATAGAATTTTCGTTCCTAAATGAAATTTTTGGTATTCTTGCACCTTGCACACCTGCAGGTCTTAGCATCTTAATTACCTTCTCATCACCGTTCAATCATTTTATTATTATCAAGGTTCTTTGATTAGTATCATATATTATGCATAAAATTGTATTTTGTTTATATCTGACTGAACTGTCTAGTTGTTGTGTATGCGATAATTGTTTTGGTTTGTAGACATTTGGGTATGTCTAACGAAATAGTTAAAACCCTACATGCTTTCTTTGTATTTTCTAAGTGTTTATAATTAAATTCTTCCATCTGCAGCAACCATTCCGGCCGTTTGGGAGTGGTGAGAAAGAATTTGTTGAAGGTATTCACAGTCCGAAGGTGCTGATGTAAAAATACTACCAACGAACACATGGCTTCCCCACTTAATATGAGATATTACTTTGCAGCATCCCAAATCTAAAATTCGGAAGCCTAAATGTCGATATCTCTCATCAGTCTCAAAGAAAGTCTGGTTTGTGTAAACGCCGTAAAATGGTCGACCAGACGTTGGCTCAATAAAATCTGCCCACTGTCCCTTTTTGCGTAGTTCTCCACAGACTTCTTTTGCTGTTTGGATAAACTAAAAATAAAACAATGTCAAGTTAGTAAGATAAGCGAAAAAGGAAGTGAATTTGCCAGATTACGCTTTCTTGTGGATTAAAACACCTTCAGAGTAATGTTTTACCTTTTCAGTTAAGGAATCACGCTCTTCTTCGACGTCAGGGCTCCAGGAGGTCATATCGTGCATGGATTTCTGGCACAAAGTGATTGCCGTCAATGGTCCCTCAGCCAAATTGACATTGGTGAAAAGACCCGCTAATTCTATGAGTGTCAAGTCAATGAATTAAAATCCCATTATTACACAAAATTTCACAATGTCAACAGCTATGACAGGACTTAATTATCGCACCCCTTCTAAGAAGATCGGGACATGACTGCGCTACGCATTCCATATCAGGATTTTTTCCCATAAGAGTATCCTCCAATGCCTCCAGTTGATCGGACTCGAACAGTTCAGCTTCCGATGACTGCTGAAGCACCTTCACATCACAATATTAATAATAATTAGAATAATTAGTAATATGTCGTGAAAATACTAATACTTCCACGGAAGTATGTAATATACTGGCCTGTTTACAATATATCTATATTATTTAAATTATTTTATTGCAATAGTTAAATCAATCAAACCATACTTCCACTTGGCGTTGGTGATTAGTTGGGGTCTTCAGCAGACTTCTCCAAAATGTCACGTCTTTCTCAAGAAATTCTTTATCCTGTTTTAACCTTTCCTCTGTTGGTTTCTCGGATGATTTAGAACCGCTCAACGCTTCATCTAGTCCAACGTTACCCGGAAGTGCTAGCCGCTGATCTTTAGGACCGAGACAGCCGAGATTCGGATCAGGCCAAATCGTTCGATTGTGCTTTTCTACATTCAAAAAAAACAGTTATTAAAATACAAAGAACACAAAGTTTTGACAAATATTTTTCTAATTTCTCAAAGCTGGACTTCAACAATTTAATTAAAAAAGTACCTAATTGACTTCCTCCAAATAGTACATGTTCTATGTAGGTATTTTTTCGCTTCCAGCTCTGGTTTGAGAAATCTCTTTGTCCGTTTGAATCAGCCAAGGTTTTCAGGCTCCTACTGAAAACTCCTAATTTCTTCGAGCTCGGTGTAAACAGCTACAAAAATAAAAATTACACCCATTACTACAATTCTATCACAAACACGTTTAAAGTTCTATACAAGAGTTGCCAATAAATATAGGAATAAACAAATTACCCGATTTGCCATAATATTACTTGCCAAAAGGTAGCTGCTGATGGATGTTGTGATGAAGAAAAATACACACTGGAACCTGGGTTCAATTTTTTCAGCAGCTGGTTCGGGACTACATAGGGCAAATGAGAAATTATATAACATTAATGATAAATACGCGATATTTTCCACACCTTACGAGAACCTGATTGTAAACAAACGCCAAACAGACTGAAACAATAATGCGTTATCAATCAGTTACGATATCTATTGTTCAATATTTTAAACGCTTTTAAAGTACGTTTTATACTGCCACTCTAATCCTCCTGACATAAACTACAACCATAACAGATGGCTCAGTTATAATTCCTCATTACTTTAAACTGACAACGCTTGATGTAATTAAAAAACGAGATCAGTAACTACTAAAATTACAAGCTTATGATTGCGTCATATGTTGCATAATATTATCAAACTTGCATGCATTGTACATGCACCCAACCTGATCTCCGTCCACCACAACAATGCACTCCACACTACTTGCTTCTCTGTTATAATCACACTTGTGTGTGAGCACATTAGCATATGACTTACGAATATGAACAATATGAAGTACAGTGCACATGTATTACATTTTTAACTAATAATTTAAGTTGCCAATTTTACTGTTGGAACGTACTCTGTAATCATTTGAACAATTATTCTTGACTACTCTCTTAAATAGTAGTACCACCATCAACCATTACATACAACATTCTCTTTCTCGCCTGGAAATTCTTAGCAATGAATAACATTCCAATTTCCAACCAGAAATTCACACTACTAAAACATTTATACTAATTGCTGAATTAAATTAAATCTTACCTTTCTCTTGGATATTACTATGCTCAAGTTGAATTAGGGAACTACGACTCAATTTGCGACTTCTCTAAAAAAATCCACACCAAAACAGAGAGAGGAACAACGTTGCGTTGAGCTTCGTATAAGATCGACAAGGACAAGTGAGATCCATACACAACAACACAGACGAAGTGTGTATTCAGTTCATTACGGGCATAATACATTGATCAGATGTTACGAAGTCAGAGCGTGTTACAGAGTTGGAGCGTAGCACTTTTATTATCGACTACCACGAAAAGCGTCTTCGCAATTCTTAGATCCAGGTTGGAGGTGGAGTGGAGGTAACAACGAGGTATAACCAGCTCTATTCTATATAGCCTTAGTTATTGCACACACGTTTTACTATATCAATTCCATATTTACGACGGTAATCTGTGTGTCGCGGTGTGATTAGATAAATGAGCAGTTAAGTTTTGCCTATTGCCAGTTATTACGTGGCCGCTAATAGCTGCTGGTTCTGGTGGAGCTGGAGAGTTGGTTTGTTGTTTGTATTATTTTAGAGTAGGGCTGAAATTGTTGTGATTTACAATTTAAGTTCGACATTTGGAGGAAAATTAGCAGAGAAGTTTCTGTGGAGTGAATACTACGTGCGTGTGACGTGTTATTTTTGTGTCACTGGCTAAAAGCTTACGGCCAACGGCAGACTGTCAACTGTGAAACTGTCGGTGTATTATATTTTGATAAAGAGTAACCAAGCCAAGGTCTATCAGTGATACGATTGTTGGACATGTTCCTTGGGGAAGATTAAGATAAGGGTCGAAGGAGGAGAATGGCATTCGTAAGTTCAAAAGTGGAAATCCGGACTGATTATATATACTGATTCATTCCATTACGACAATTTATTGATGGCATATATTGCGAGTTTGCAAGTAACAGTAACCGCAGCAGAAGATACAATCAACAGTTACAAGTAAGTTGGCCATCAGATTTTAAAGCTATTATCCTAAAACTGACTGAAATGAAAACTACGTGATGAAGTTGAAATGCGCAAGTAGTAAGATAATGGTGTAACAAATTTATGTTTATCTTTTGCAGTTGCAACTTTGGATTCAGGATTGGATTGATAATGTTGGTGTGGTAAGCTTGGAATTAAATTGTTAAATTTAAAAATAAGCTTTTGACTGCAATATGTGGAGGATGGAACAATTATGCTTCGAATGGAATCGGCAAGTTTGAAAATATACCATTCGTTGCTGATTATTTCAGTAAACATTGAACTGAACATAGTAGGTAGAAACATTTACCTGGTTGCGAGCATTAGTGCATAATAATTGGAACTGGAAATTTTTCTGCTGACTGTCCCAACTCCGCAGTGGTGACTGGTGAGGACAATTCTTTAATGTGTATCATAATCATTGTAAGCATTTAATTTAATATAAGGGTGTGATGTGTAATATTAATCTTCAGGCCTGCGACAGAGAAAAAACATTCCATTTTGGGAAATAAAGATCTTGGTCAAGGAAGAAAAAGGGACATCAAATTCAACGACGATGCCATCCAGAAAAGCTGAAGAGATCTTGCAAGGCTTCAGGATGTAAGATTATTTCTCTACTCCTCGATCTCATTTGAATGCAAGTTGAATGCAAAGAGTAAATAGAAAAAAATATTAACTTTATTCTAGAAACTGGATGAAACTTCGTGATTCCGACACGGGAGAAATTCTTTGGGATGGACATGAAGACTTGTAAGCATTAATATTACATTAATTGTAGCATTTAATTTAACACTTTTCTCAAATCCCAAAAATTGTCCTAGATTTGGTAATTTGTGATGTCTTCTGTTTGCAGGTCTTTACCTGACGTTGTCCATGAAGCTCGGGTCCCAAAATCCGTCTTACAATGCAGAGCAGTGTCTCGGGAAATCAATTTTTCATCTGTGGAGCCCATGGAAAAGTTCAGAATCGAACAGAAAGTGCTTTTTAAGGTAATAACGATGAAGTAATCTCGAATTACGAAATGAAAATGTCTTGCTTGAAACCCCGAAGTCGCTTTGAGTATATCTATCTCGACCTACTTATTACCCATCATGTATTGTCAAATGTGGTAACAAGCATGGGACTGCTTGCTTTTGTAGTCTCGTGATAGCGAGGGCGAGGGAGGGCATAATATAATTAGATATTGACATGCAGTCACGCAAGCAATATAATAATATGATTACCCTAATGAATTACATTTGATTTTTGTAGGGGAGATGTATTGAAGAATGGTTCTTCGAATTCGGATTTGTCATTCCCAACTCAACAAATACCTGGCAAAACTTAATCGAAGCTGCACCCGAGTCACAGATGATGCCTGCAAATATTCTCAAGTAGGTGCCTTTGTAGTAAACCAAACCAAATTGTATATATCTACTACGCAATATACTTTATGAGTATTGAATATATGTCATACAAAAATTATTGATTTATATTGCAGTGGGAACATCGTGATTGAAACGAAGTTTTACGATGAGGACTTTCTAGTTTGTACGTCCAACGTAAGAGTGTTTTATGTCTGAAACGAGTTTGGAATTCCGCCATGTCTGCGGAATATGACGACATCGTCGTTGGTGACACCTCAATTCAAATCCACTTCTCATTACTGTGTCTCACACCTTTCACGTAGTAAGATTTCAATTAGCGCAACCAAACATTCCAGGAGTTGACTGCTCCTTGTTAAGTGGAACCCACTTGAAGACTTGCGTTAAATTTTACGTGTTCTACTTCTATAGAATGCTAGCGAATCGACTTTGTGGTTATAAAGTATTTTATGTAAATCTACTTGCGGCACTTGGCAATGCAAATTGTGTTATTTATTAGAAAGCGTAAATGTTTGGAGTGTGATCTGCTTTGTCACTGGGATTTGAAACTGATAATTGTGCAAATGATGTAGTATTTAGTATCAGTACTTTGATGATGACTATATGACACTATTGAAACTTGCGTTTAATACCAATCAAATTAAATTAGCATTATGTAGTTGGCATTGCCAAGAAGCATTATTGTGATCTCATTATCTAAAGTTGTAACGTACGCTGAAATATACAAACTAGAATCGGCTTAGTTTTCGGAAGTGGTTGCACAACACAACCTAGGGAAATAACTTATTCACCTATATCAGTCCTGCTAATGTGAAATACAAAGATGATTAATCAAATGTTGCTGGAATTATGTAGACCTTCCTTCCATTAAGACTTGTCCTTTACACTATTGTTAGAATCAGTTCAACCAAATGTTTTAAGACAAGTTTGTGTTTTTATAACTCATTGTTAACGTTGGGTTTTTGTCGCTATTCAAGAAATCCTTCTTTTATACTAACTATTATTATATTGGATCATTGTAGTGTTGTGTAAGTCGTAAAACACATAGGAAAAGTATTTATATTTAGTTACCCACGATGCAGTAGCAAATCAAGATTGATACAAACAAACAAATTATGTATCACTTTTACTTTTAATAACACTACAAGAAATAAACTCAGTTCAGAGGTTCGTAGGAGAAGCTCTATATTAAATCTTTTATTATATTACATTATGTCCAGAAATGCACCCACATATAACTGCATCTCAGCAGGTGCTGAGTAGCTGAGCTCTTTCAAACTACACTACATTGACTCGGATTCCCTAAATGTTATTACAATTACAGAGTCCATATATCATTTGACAATACAAATCATTATGAATTCTGTTGAACTCCGCATGGAAATAAACTACTACGACCCTGGGTATGATTAGAACTCTCCAGTATATGATTCAATCAAGTCATGCTCCCTCTGGTTGCCTCTAACGTATTTGCTATAGAAAGTTTTGTTCGTGTAGTAATTAGGATAATCACCGCGTTCCTGCATCAGTTTGTCAACTCTCCATGCCAAAAGCCTGGAAAAAATTTGCAAAAAATGCTATCAGACTCCTATCGGTATTGAATGAATTATTGCATTAAAAGTATTGTTAGTTTACGTCATTCGCCTTTGTTCGTCGTGCGAGTTGATGTAATGCATATTTCTTTCGTATATCTGCTGATGATTTGTCATTGCATACTTGGCAAACCAGCGCGTGACCGGATTCTAGATTTTATAAATTGCATTAAACCTTTAGAGGTTTGCCCTTTCCTCATTCCAGCACTTAATCTTGAAATTGGTCATAATTAGTAATTTATATACCTTATAGTATTCCCACTGCTTTGGTTCATAACCTTCCGGTATCTCTGCTAATGTAGATGGACCAATGAAGACATTCGCATAGAACACAAGTGCACTCAGCGGAATAACGCCCAAGAAGAAGTAGAAATGAAACTGGTCCTTATATTTATGCCACATGAACTTTGACGGTGTAATTTGCAGTAATTGGGGACTGTGACCCCCGTTTTTCACAGCAGCTATAAAAAAGTTACAGTAAACAATATTTATTTTTACATTTTCACTCTAAATCTACATTCGTCGCACACTTAAAGTTTGTATTTAACTTCAAAACTTACATGTGGTTAAACACCGCATTATCTGAACCCCAACATTCTTTTCCTGTTGAGTCAACCCTCTCGCCAAAGGGAGGGTTGACCTTGTCGCCCGAATCACACTCAGAACGGTCATTCCGATCCTGAAAGTAAAATATAACAGTAATAAGCCACTTTAAAAGTACATAAACATCCCCATAAAACTTGTTAATAATACGTAAATATTGTGGCTTACCTTTTGTGTGGTGAACGAAGCCAATTGTACACAACTTTAACAATCCAAATCTAATGAGCGCCTACAATTTAAAGAAGCCTCAATGTATAGGATCCTACTTACAACTTAACCTTATTCACCTCCAATTAAAATTAAATGTTAAAATTAAAAACACTTACCTTCTTCAGCACATCTCCACCTCTCAGATGTGAATGTGTTTTGATGTGTTTTTATATGGAATCCTCTCTGGATAAAAACATCATCACATGGCTCCGGCTACAAATGACTAAATACGTCCTCCAATGGACGTAGTGCATTGCGACGGCTAAAAGCTGTCGTTGCTGTTCCGTCTTGTTCTTCATAGCGTCCTCCTTCATTCAACATCAAGAGTTGATAGATGTTGTCTTCCCACACGAATATGAACTTGTTAGCACATCACAATTCACACAAAACGACGAACTTTAGCCGGTTTCATTTCTTTTTTAATCCACACTATTATTAGACACAGATACGTAAATGTAAATTAATAACAGAAAGATCGAACGAATCAAAATCTCTAATTACGGAAATATAAAAATTGTCGCGAGTTAGTCAGAAGGGATTCCGAAATTAGATTAGCACAGATTCTTGTAGAGAGTAGCACGCATCTGATGTAGCTGGAGTGGAGGAAACAAGGGAGCTTTTGCCAATCATTACCTCCACTGATTGCTGTTTACTCATGCAACTAATTAAGGGAATTCAAGTGATATGATTTCCATATGGGGACATGGGATAAGCTCCCAGGATAAGGTTTATAATAAGTATTTTAATATATAGGCATAAGGATGCCTATTGCGAATTTTACTCTGAAGCTTTCTCTCTTCTTCTTCTCTCATGTGACGGAAGTGTTAATATCCGTAGAATGTGACATTTTCTGCCATATGCGCTGCGTTTTATGGACTAGCCTCCATATATGAAATCAATTTTCGAAATCCATCAAGTGCGAAAACATTTCAGATTCAATTCGTACACGAAGCAGATATATAGCAAGCAAAGCATGCTGGAGTGGAGACTAGAGGAGGAGGACGACGGAGGAGAGCTGGAAATCATGGTACTTTTCAGAGGATTTTGATAAATGACGTTCCATGTTTTACTCGGTGTATTGGCACTTTTCCCACTTTCTCTTTTAGCTCTTCCATGACTTCCATTCACATCCCTCGTTTCCCTTTTTTCCAAGTGATACGAGAGACATAAATGTAGGCTACGTCTGAAAGTTTGTGCTTTCTCTTGTACTCTTGCAAGACCTTTTTTCCTGAAATCTAGAGAGAGAGAGAAAGGATGCTTCGTTTTTTTTCTTTTGATCGTCCTCTCGTCTCCAGCTGCTTGCTATGCTCACGTTCCTTGACTTATTCGGTCAATTAGCATCACTGACTTTTCTACGCTATTATTCCACTGAGGTCCCTGCAACATCTGCTTCACTGCACTCTTCCTCCGTCTTTACCCTTCTTTTTTCCCCAATTTTTTTTACTTCAAAAGCTTCTAAACTCCTCTGACTAGATTCCTGCTGTTACCCTTTATTTTCCATCTTGATCTTCGCTCACTCACTAAAAAGATGATCCAATATATATTTGTTAAATTTTTTGGCGTACGAATTCCACGAGGACTGCTAATACATAATTGGCAACCACTTTAACCTTATAATATATTACTATGCATGTCACATATTTCGCCAGCAATAGACATGGTCCGGGTCGGACAAAAGCTTTTTTTCTTCATGTTCATGTTAAGTACATTACATCCGAACGAAATACAATGCAATATATATATAGTACTCCTCATTCCTTAATTGGACCCAACTGCCCTCCTGCAGGATACCTGACATATGATCGTTTACTTAACTATGCTGCCCGCTATAAACTACACGCTTCATGCAAGACTACATACCGTCATCGAATCCATTTTCCAATTGTGCTCCTAGTCATTTTTTATTACGGATTCACATAAAACCATAGTTCTGGTCTGGGGTTTTACGGCATTGTAAAAAAAATTATTCTACTACTCCGGCTCCTGCTCAACAAACTGTTTACATTTGTCCATATATACACTTTATATAGGGGTTTCTCCTGGTTCAGGATATCAGTATCGGGCGAGGAGGAACAAGAAAGGAAAGATCAATCAAAATATCTTGAAGAAGAAAAAAATATTTGAGATATTATTCCAGGAGAGAGGTATTGTAGAGAGGGAGAGAGGGAGAGAGAGAAAGGGAGAAGAGAGCGTGCAACTTGACTGGATTGAGTGAAGGGCGTGAATGAAATGAGGAAATTGCTTTCCGCTGGTTCTTCTCTTGCTGGTCGTGGTATTCCCTGAAAGGAGGAGATGAATGTGGCACATGCCTCGGTTCGTGTGTGTCCATGCCTTGTCACACACCAGCAATAACAATAAAGGAGGATGCATTAGTCCATACGACGACTACTTTACAATCTAAACGTGTTATGGTCATGAATGTGTGTGTTCTCAGGGAAAAAATATGCATTCGTTTCTGGGAGAGAGAGAGAGAGAAAGAGAAAAAATGAAAGTTACATTTTTTAGCTTGCCATTTCAAAGGCATTTCAGTAAATACTACAACGGCCAAGTTTGAACGATCAAAAATATGAATACACGTTTCTGTTTGCATGTGTATTTTTTACATATGGTGGCTGGTGGCGTGCAAACTTTCACCTTAGCACACAAGAACACATATAATAGATAATGTGTGTGCGCGTTGATGAAAACACGGGGATTCTTTGGATGGAGAGAACATTATGCATGAGTAGTCCATGTGGATGTGAGGAAGAGAAAGCAATTCAGTGAAATGCTTGCATGTTCACTTCCCAAAGAGTATCTGTAAAGAGTTTTTTTCGCTGCTTTCTCTCTCCTCTTGACTGAAACAGCAAAGTTGTGATGACGTGACGAGGCAGCGAGCTCTTTTCTGCTGCTCTTGTTAAACATGTGTGCATTGTGCATGTATGTCTGGATGTAACATGTACGTTAGTGGGATGTGTGTGTGAGAGAAAGAGAGAGCAGTGTGGAATAGTAGTAGGAGAAAGTAGCGAGGCAGAAATGTGTGTGCCTACAGTTTACTCGCTTAGTGAACCACACAAGGGATATGCATGTTTGAACATATAGTTTAGAGTGATCGTGGAAAAATTCTTCAGTCTACATTGTCGGATGTCTCCGGATGGGATGCGCACTACATCCCGACCCACTTCTTCCGATTTTGCCTTGGCTCTATTTTCTTTCACATCTATTCCTCACTGAGCTGAACTGACTAAAGAGCTCTCTCTTTCGCTCTCGTAGTCCTACCAGTTGTATGGGAAAACATTCCCTTCGCTTCTTTCCAATAGTTTTGCGAGCGAGCGAGCGAGAATGAGATTGCAATATAGTGGCAGTGATACTCCACACGAAGCTCCATTCTTCTTCCAGTCGTCTCCTAGTTTTCCCCTCTCCAGTCGTCAGTTCAAATTCCTTTCAGAGACCAGGAAGAGATTTTACCAAGCTCACCAGTGTGAGTGGTAGCAAGCGAGCTGAGTGAACGTCTCCTCTCTACCCACATCCAGCTCCAGCATATATACTGCTCCCACCAAACGCAAACATACATCCAACGTGGATAAGTAAAGAGTGTGTGAAGAAAGAAAGTAGGGGACCTTGATCATCAGCTAAACAGAAAACCGACCGACCTGATTCATCCATTCTAGAAAACAAGCATGCCGCACGATCAACGAGCGCATCATAACACACAATTGTAGCCAACAACGTGGAGTACTAGCCCCGTTCTCAAACTGCCAGTTCATTTGTCTGCTGCAGACAAAAAGATACTGATCAAAATCCGATCCATTTCTAACCATTCCGCTTTGCCAGTTTTAATTGAAGTTATGTGACTGAATGAGTGCCCATTCGGCAAAAAATAGATACTCTCTCGCAAGCAGTAATCACAGTGAGCTCCTCCATTGTACACATATATAAATTCTAATATTCTTGTGTCACATTGCATTATCTGCTTTCTCCAATTTCAACTTAACCAAGACATGTGAGTACGACACACTTATCATTCAAGAAGTAACTCCAACCCGTGAAGTATCACTGCGGTACTCAAAAGTATCACCACCACCACCAGCACTGCCAGTTGTAGAGGAGGAATAGTGTGTATGTGTGCGAGAGAGTGAGCTAAACCCACCAAACCCATTTTCGAAGAGAAGAGAACAAGCTGCAAATAAAGAAGTAAAAAGGTTTCGAATGTGTCTCAGCTGAGACACTATTCTCCATTCTCCCTCTCTCCCCTTCTCAAACTCGTTTTTTTCTTCGTCTATCCTTCTCTTTATTATGTACGAGAGAAAGGGCAAGAGGAAATAACTTGATAGGAAAAGTTGTTACTCAACAAACTGGCCTGCTGCGGCAGGGGCCTTTTCCTCCTCTGCTCCCTTTTTTAATATTACCAAGAAAATAATGGTTGACTGTGAGTGGGACACGTATATACATACATGCACACACGTCTTGTGACTCTTTTGTATGTAATGCAGTTTTGTTCGAGTGTGTGTGTACGTTTCTGTGAGCAAATGTGAGGAGAGTGTGTCGTGATATGGATTTTCCAATCGTACTTTCACTGCTTTCACTCATTCACTAAAAAACTCTCTCTCTCTGTCTTGAACAAATGATTGGAGAGAGAAAGGCGACTATTTCAACTACTCCTTCCAGATAATGGGAAAAATGCTCGACCTTTGCTCTGTATTGCATCTTATACCGCCTTTTTTATCCTATTGTAAGCCTGTATTATGCGCTCAGTAAGTTCTTCAACAACAAGCCGCTTCGAAGCACCATTAATATTGCGACGTCGGCAAGAAAAAAACACGACAACAGCAGTGCCCTTTTCCGCTCTGAGAAAAGACAGGACACGGAGGGGAGCAGCAACTTTCACCACACGGCCAAGTAGCGAGAGCAGCAGCATATGATTTGAGATCTGAGAGAGAGCAGACCTTGTCTCACATTCACAATTGCACACTCACTCTCTCACTCTCACTTTGCTCTCGTTTTCTTAAGGCATCCTTCTCGTATCGGGGAAAGTAGTAGGTATGTACGCTACTAACTTAGCTATGCGGATTTTACTAGAGTTGACGCAACTCTTTTCTAGTAGTCGTGTAGTAGTCGGCAAGACCGTAGCCGTAGATCTAGAGTCAATACTAGAAATCAAATCTTCTTGACTCAGTATTCCTCTTGTAGTCATCTCCATATCCCAGAGAGTTTTCTGTCACAGACAAGAGGGAAAGTATTCTGTAAACGTAGTCTGAGATTTTCTTTTTTCCGAATTAGAATATATTGCTGCTGTTGGTTAGTGTTGTCGTCGTCGTCATCTCAAGATGAATCCTTCTATGTGCAAAGTTGAGTACTAGTCAATTTTTTTTCTTTCTTTGGAGATGAGATACGCGATAGATTCGAGTTGTCAGCATATACTACCGCGTTATAAATTAAAATTAGTAAGAACTTGTACGCATTTTCCCCAGTGTTATTCTAAAAGTATGTATATGTGACAGCGGAGGGATTTTCCTAGTGATATAAATCTAAATGTTATCCTATGGTATGGTACATAATATGAATGTATGCTTTAGCACAAAAAATATCTCGCAATATTATTGTCCTTGTTCCTGAAGCGTACTCAATCCCCCCTGTAGCATTATAAATATTATTATGATAAATGTATATTGAGAGAAAGGATTTTTGCATGCAGTGAGACATATTGCTGTACAAAAACAACAAGGCTATCTAGAGCAGAGTTTTTTTTCAAGAAACCGAATTGACGATTTGACTCTGTGTGTGTCTGTGTATTTGCGATGGCGAAACAGACAGCGGTAAGCACGTCGCTTGATCGCTGGCAGCGTCCTCCGCCAGTGGCTGCAAGTGGCTACTACACGACAGCGCCGTCATCGTCGCGAACCGCTCTCAACTCGAGTGAGCACATCTCCCAACGGCAATTAACGTACCCGCCACATCAGTCAAGTAAGAAGCGAAGTCACCACAATCATCGGAGTGACGGTGTGATGTCTCCCCCAGGAGTTGCCGATGGAGACATGGGTGGAGGAGGGGGAGGGGGATGCGGTGGTGGCACTGCGAGTAACAATGGTGGGGGTTGTGGCGCTGCTGTTGGCAGTGCAGGAACTCGGGGTGGTGGAGGAGGGAATCCAGGTTGTGCTGGAGGTGACATGGGCCCAAGTGGAGTTGTTCAGCATCACGACCTGGAGAATTTGGAATCCTGTTCGCGTAATCCTCTCTTCTGCCTCATCTGTAATACCATGTATGACGATCCTCGACTACTGGCCTGTTATCATTCCTTCTGTGCCAAATGCTTGCAGGGTCGGATCGGTGAGACAAAACTCGTCTGTCCTCTGTGCGGGTACGTACACGTCCTCCTCTGGACTACTCCTCTCATCCTCTCTTTTATTATTCTCTTACCCCAACTATTACATATGTATTTACCTCGTGTAACAGCACACTTTCTCCACGAATATTTATCATATGTACACTTTGCCGAAGGGGAAAATCCTCTTCTGGCTCCAGTTTCTTTATGGTGGTGCTATATATATGCCTTGTTGCTTTTCCTCCTCCAGCGTGTTGCTGTTGTGTGCTACAAGGGAAAATCCTCTACTGCCCCTAATTTCTGAGCAGTCACGGTTTTAAGGTTTTAGGCACCTCTCCCGTCGGAAATTCGGAATTATTAGGGAACATGTAGAGAATAAGCTTTTGCATGCATACGCATATTGGTATATAGTAAGAGAGGTGAAAGAGTCGTCCTGGTCCTGGAAACTGGCGGGCTGGAAACTCTTATACTTTGCTCCTGCACACTTTCCCTTATCTTCATGAATTATTCATGAGCTGTTAATACAAGAAAGCGCATCAATGACTCTCATTATATTGTGCACTGGCATTCCTCGAGAAGTCCTTCATCTGCACAAACTAAAAGTAACTCAAATGCCAAGAACCTATACATCGGCTCCAGCTTCCCACTATACACACTATGAGCTTTAGTATTACAATTTCTCTCTTTGCTCCCGCTGGAGAGGACGGAGAAAGCGTAAAAGCTGAATGAAAGTGGGCTCGTCCTGTCTCAGCCTTGTCATCTTGGTCTCTAAGCTCACCACAGAATACGAACTGGTACAAACGCAAGTTCAAACGTACCCAGCCCGTCTTTGACTATCATATAACCTTTGTTGATGTTTCTCCAGTCCTCTCTTACCTACCATTAGAGTGGAACATGAAGAGTGGAGGACTCAAAGTGAAGACACTCTTTGAGTTTTCCCTTTTGCATAACTAAACTTTGTAAATCTATACAGGCACACACATATATACTACACGACCCCCAAGAGATAAGGGAAAACACGATGTTAAGGAAATTACAACTAAATTACAGGTCATATAATTATTCACAGGTTTGCGTAACTGGAGCATTTTTGGTTCATTAGTGGCAATTATTGTATTCCCCTCCCAACCCTTTCCTAGTCGTTCTCTCTCTTTCTCTGCAATCTACCATGTCTGACATTGACGCGAGAGACTCGATCTCCGCCGTATTGCGTATCCGAACCTGTTGGCTTGGATTATGGCTGTGTTGGGTGATGGTGGACAAACTGGAAAGTGAATAGCATTAACTTTCACTGCGGCGTGCTTTCGTTGTATTTATATACTCCGTAACCGTTGAGAGGTCTGTTGTTGTCGCACGATTAATGATCAAATGATTTACTGTGAGCAGCTCATATCTGAGAATAAGGATTCATGGTAGATTGCTTTGTCGTGCATGTGTATAGGTGCACGTATTAGCAAACTAATGGAAACATCCTGATACAATGTGATGGTGTAAACATTGTCTAATTGTTCAATATTTTTATAATCTCTACGGGCGTTCCAAATAATAGTCATAGCGGGGACACTATGTAATTAAATTGGAAGTAGAAAGAGAGAGAGAGGACCCATTATAGACCCAAAAGGTTGCCTGCATCTCCCTCTCTCTCTCTATATCCCGTGTGATTGGAACCTGTGGCGTGAGCATGGCCATTCACCTTGTGTTTAATTATCTTTTCTCCTTTCATTTTCACTCTCTGCATCACTTCCATCGCTTTCACCGTGTGCACGTGTGTATGAGGTGAGTGCGGAAGCTATATATAAATATAATATGCTCTTGCGTGAGGCGAAACATATGACATACCGATTATATAAGATAATTTTAGCACTAGCGTAACACAATAAGTACCTATTCTACCTCAAGCAGGAGTATAAGGATATGAGTGCGCAAATACTCATGTATCGCACGGTGGAACGTGAGTGTGAGTATTATTATAGAATTCTTGTTCGTGGCACATCACCCAAAGAGCAAACGTACGTAGCACGAAGAAAGGATCAGAAGTTGAGTTATGTAGCATTTAACACTCCTCTTCTTTCACTCACTCGCCAAAAGGGAAGATGGCGAGAGGGAGAGAATGGTTCAGATGTTATAATTAAATAACTTGATCAGCTATCTGTCTTGTACAGGCTGACTTGATGAACACTTTGTGAGTGGAATAAACGGATAAAAACACTTCCATTTTCCTATCCTCTTACTTTTATTATACGTGAAACAAGAAAAGAGTACAAAAAAGGAGACAAGAAGACGGAACCCTGTGTAGCTGCCAGAGTGAAACTGCTGCTCTTCTTCTCCTTTCACTCTGCAAATATGTAGCGAACGAGTTTTGCCTATAAATTCATACAATTCAGGAGAAAAAGAAAAGGAGGAGAGAGAAACTTGTCTGCTCAGCACAGAGAGAGAGAGAACTAGTAATTAGTACGACTTGCTCTCCTTTATATAACGTTGTTGTTTTAGGTTTTCAAGTTTCTCATCCATTATTTACGACAAAGATACTTCGACAGGAACGTTCGTCATCAAAAATATGAAATGCAATAAACAAGATGTGACTTTATTGTATCGTCATTGTAATGATTATGACAATACATAAGATTCCGAACCAGATTTTTGCCTGAACTATTTTCCTCGGAAAATATGATCATCTCCTCAATTCCCTTTCTAAATGACACAAAAAAGAATTCCATATCCTCTTCCATTTCTACCCGTCTGTCTGAAGTTGCCCCTGTCTGAGATTCATTTTATTTGTGGATTTGAGAGAGGTCTCTAGTCTACCCTACGACTTTGATGCTTTATTATAGCACAAGCATAAACACTTTTAATAAAAGAAGTCTGCAGATATCACACAATCAATATATGAATTGGTTGGAATATAATATGAACTACTGAACATCTATATATGGACAGGCAGACGGACAAAGTAATTGTTAAAAAGTTCCCTTGCGTTTTCACTGGAAGCGGAAGTAATAATTCAAGAATGTTAGATGGTTTCCTTTGTCTCAGCAATTTGGTCTCAAGTTGATTAGCTATCTCGCAGATGTAATTTTGTGTACTTTTTATTACGCATCATATAATACATTGTTAATGGACATCGTTCTATATTTACACGGGCTTATATATGGTTTACCCCATCCATGATGAAGTAACTCTCCTCAGTCCTCCCTGATTTATGGCTTCTGCAAGGCTCGTTTCCCCATATTCGAAAGATATTGCAGACTCTTTAATTGTAAAAATTTGATGGGTCCCTTCCGCTAAATTTTTCTACTCTCTGATGTAAAGTGGAAAGTGGAAAAAGGATATGCATTGTGGATGATATGGGGAAAGTTTTTACATTGCAATGGAAAGGCAACTTTTGTCAGTGTCTCCGTCTTCATTAAAGTTTCATAAGTCAGCTCAGCGTAGCCTGAAATTGAAAATAATATGAGTAATCATTTGTTTCCTCCTCAGTAAACAAACAGGAAAGAAATATATGTATTTATGTATATGTGCGGACTTCATCCGGTTTTTCTTGGATAGACTCACTCACATTATTCTGCTGATGTATTTATATACTACTTCGTTATATATAAGCACATCCGCGATAGGAGGGATGTGGATAATACGTTACGGCTCTTTTCCTTTATTCTCTGTCCGCTGCTACGTATGCCCGTGTAGTTTTCAAATTGAGAACGAAACTCTCTTGCGAGACTAATCTCACTCATTTTCATTCCTCTTCACCGACCCAGTGAAAAGCCTCTCTTCTCCTCTATGTGCATGTAAATATTATGCAAATTCGTGGTAGATCCCTATCAATTCAGTGCTCGTTCCTCTTGTTTCTCCGACTCGTAATGAAGTAGAGAAGGAAAAGATTTGGAGAGTTTGGAGTATCAAGGATGTGTGCAGAGAGATATATGTTTTTATATATATGCGAGTCGTATATCTGAAGTGACTGAGCAGGAGAGAGAGAGAGAGAGGAGCACACAATCACACAAAATGGAAGCAAGTTCATGAACCGTGTATCATCTCAATTTTCAATCTTTTGCAAAGACATCTTTGAGCGAGTATTAAACCATCAGAACGATGAATATATAAGGTAAAATGGTAAAAAGATGAATATTTATGTACATGTTTATGTCAGCACAGTGTTCGACTTGTGCAGTGATACGGTGTGTGTGTGTGGAGCTGGAGCGACGACGAATCTCATTCCGAAACAATTCTGAATCTGATATGTAAAAAGTTGCGAGACTGACGCTGTGCGTACTTCACAAAGACTCAATTTATTTTCTGCAACTCAAAAAAAACTTTTTCCAGAACACACACACTCGGCTATATGGCCATTTCGTGCATATAAAAGTTATTACGCCAGTAGCGAGAGCAGCTATTTATGAGGAGAAATGTTTTTAGCATGATGCCATTGTGCTGGTGTCAGTTGGATATCCATAAAACACATTCGGCAATGGTTCTCCTCCTTCGTATATTTATACCGAACGTGGTGCATGCATGCATAAATATATTTTTCCAGGCTGGCCTTTTCTTTTTACAAGCGTGCGAGACAAAGTCACAGAGGCAAACCCTCCCTAAGGACACATATTTCATTTCAAAGGGCACCACACACAATACCCCATAGGTTCATTGAAGCGTTGAATAAAAAGCAATACACTCGTTGCTGCGAACCGAAGAACTGAATGGATATGAGAAAATGAAACTTTCCTTCCTTCTCTGACATCAAACACGTAATCTTCAAATATATGCAGACTGAGAGTCGACTCTCTGTTTCATAACATTCAACTTAGCAAAATTCGGTAAATATATAGACAAGTTCCAAATTGAGAAATAAAATAGTTGCATTACTTACACAAATGGAATAAACTTTTACCTTATCTCTCATACGCGTTCTTCCTATCCAAAATGCCTTTTCTATTTGTGTTTAGTTTATCATATTTAAATTTAAACATGATATACATGCCCCTAATCATATTTATATCCTCCTTTCTTCTTTCTTACATTTGATTGCCGACTCGCAGAGTTGTTTGTAATCCATCTTGTGCAGACCAGAACCGTAATATAATTTCAAAACTTGGAGAATTTCACTCTTTCATTATCTTTACTCTGTTATTTAACTTGAGTATTCTGGGGTACTACCGGTTCTTATACGTATAAATAGATGGTGGCCAAGATCTGTAGGTAGATTCCGTATTTCTGTGCATTGTCTTATGTAGATACTTTCAACTAAATGATGCAAAACCCACGAGGACTATGAATATTACGCGCCGATCAAGAAGACCATTCGAAGGTGCCGTCTCCGCAATGGAGCTCTCTCTCTCTCTCTCTCTCTCTCTCTCTCTCTCTGCGAGACGAAACTTGAAAATGTAATCATCAACCGAGAGAGAGAAAGAGTGAATGTGGTGGCTTGGAGTTCTGGAGCAAGTCTAGTAGAAAGTTTCAAGTTGGAAAGCTTTACTTAAAAACTGAGAGCTGTGAATTGTTGAACAAGGGATCAGCAAGCACAGCACTGCCTGGGAAGAAAATCAAGGGAAAACTATGGAGAGATAGTTTGCACAAGATATAAAACTTGGTCAGAAGAGCGAGAGCACACACTCGCAGTAGTAGTAGCCTGTATCATCATAATGATCGTGAACATATTATCGTCCCAAGAACAAAATAGAAATGTCGGCATACTGCACAAGGAAGGCACGTCACGATCATACTCGCCAACTCACCGTATGTGTCTATGGAAAGTATGGCGCACACACACACACGTGAAGAGCAAAAGATTTTTATTGTTAGCAAGTGTTACTTACTTCCTTCTAACATTTTTACAGTTATCGGCACACGTACTTAAGGAAGTATATAGGCGCATGTCTCACTCAGCAAAAACTATTTTCCATTAGCCACATGAACATATCTTTTCTGGACTCCATCCACTATCCAATTGCCATGCTGAACATGACGTGATCATTCCGAAACACAAACACTCCCCAGAAACAGAGAAAGTGAGAGAGAAAGAAAGGTAGCTAAAAGATTCATTCCTTTGGCACTTTAACCATACCTTTATGTCTCCCTCGCGGAGTTGGTTCGTACGTACATTTCTGAGAATATTATCAAGATCACGGGAGAGAATGGTATGGAGGAGCTCTCATGTTTAAATAAAAAAGATGCAAGTGTAACTTGCATAATTTTATTTTATCCTGGCAGAAGAAGAAGAAGGCGAAAGTCTGCTGTGCTACTTCATGATTGAATCACTAAAATGAGCCGGGAAGCAGCTTTTCTCTGCTACACTGGATCCCTAATAATGTATTACATACTTTCACTTCCCATCTCTCACATTGTGTAACTTCCACCTACTCTGGTCTATTAGCCTTTTTTTCTCCAACGAGAAAAATATAATAAAGAAGCACATAGTACACACAACCATCCATGATCGTCGTTTTCAACCCGTACCTCATATATTGCCCATATTCTCAACATCAAATTAGTATCGCGATGGAAGAGCATATCGACGCTGGTTCTGGTTGTGATATCGTTATGAAACTACTATATTCCATACACACACAGGCAGTTTTTTAGCAGTGGAAAAATCTTTTCTTCTCTTACACACACACACTCTCTCTCTCCTTCACTCCAGCTTCAATTCTTTTCTTCTGTTTTGTTCTATCGATTTAAGAGAGGAGCAGGAGAGAGAAAATAGTGACGAAGTATGAGCTCCAGTGTCAGTGGAAAAAGAGATAGATTGCGAGTCTTCAGATTGAAAGCTTTTTTTTCACTTACAAAAAGTATGAGTACATATGCACTGCATCGCTCCGCTCTACTTGCCTCCATATGCGATAATATCTCTTTCAATATTTTATACTTTTTCATGCACATATGTGTACTCGTCGTGAAACATATATAGCAGACAGGCTCTTGTCATTCACGAGAGAGAGAAAGCATATAATAACGATAATAATAATAACTGTAGTAATACGGATACATATTGATTGGATGCATGTGATGTGATAAGTATGGAATCAATTCTCTTCTTCGCAGAGGCCTCTTATTCGCTCCAGACGTTTACATGTGTTGGATCGCAATGAGTGAATTGAGAGAAGCTCAAGTCATCATCTTCACTTATCTTCTCCAACATGCCATATATGATTATAATAATAATAAGGTATATTTCTCAACATTTTGTGCCTTTTAAACCAAGACCCCTTTTGCTATCATCTCTACAACATCTATCTACATTAAGGCAAGACAATATTGTTAGCCTTTCCGCTGCCGCCGCCACTCACTCACGATGATCGGCAAGAGGAATAGTTAAGATGTGCACTAGGGTGGATATATATGCTGGTGCTATTGTGCATGGTGAACTGATTTCTCTTTCCATTTTCCCCGACGACGAGAAAACTAGAACCCTTTCTCTGTTCTTATGAATTGGTCTGGAAATCATAGTTTTACTTTTCTTCATCGTAAGTAGCTATTAAAGCCCAGTTTTCTGTCTCTTTCTTCTCCGGCCGTCTCTCTTCGCAAGCATAGCGCTCTCAAACAAGATCGTGTATTGTGTGCGTCTGCTAGAGGAAGAATAACTTCTTTTGCTCGAGATGAAGAGAAAGCAAAAATAGTGTACATAATATCACATGTTATAGATTTATACTTTTCTTATTATATACTTTTGTTGCCCACACGTATATCTCAGATGGGAAGTCCGGGGAGGAAGACTGAAATGAAATAGGGATTGTTATTTGAAGCTATGTATGCTTTTGTACGGTTTACGTTCAGAAATGTCGGGAAGTATATAGTTAGTTCATATGTGTGAGTAGGAGGAGAATAAGAAGAAGAAGAGGAGCCACGAAGGACTTCTCCGGAGATACATGACGCATTCCTTGAGAAAGGAGGGAAGGGGGAAAGGACTGCGAGAAGGAGAGAGATGACAGGACTATTAATTTTGATGTAACTGGTAGAGAAAGTGCAGTAGCATATTCTTCACTCTCCTTTTTAGCCACAATGGACGTTTTAATATTGGAAATCAATAGCGATGCCCTTTGTGCATCCCATATCACAGTCATGGTACAGGATATATTTTTTGGGCGACTTCAATGAATTTAATGCGCACTCAACGGCGCAATCAAGCTTCTTCAATTCCTCATTCCCCATGAAAACTTGCAATTTACTGGGTGACAACTTGCTGGAGAAGTGGAGAGACATTACAAGTGTGTTGATGTCATTTCACGCTCCAGTCAGTTGAAGTTTTTTTTACGAAAAAAAATTACAAGAGGGGTTTAATTACAATTTGCACACATTTTCAGACAGGTTTCTCACGCATAACCCCGTTAGAGAAACTTGTGTTTTATTCAATTACTGAAGTACTCTCATAAACCCTCTGCAACTCCCTTTGGAAAAGCAGCTCAAGTTCCAAGAGCTCCAAAATTATGTGACATTTGTTTTTCAATGTGGTGAGGTGAAGTGACGCACCAACTTTGCTGAAGAAAAAAAAACAATTCAACGACTGAGGTTTTTTCGTATTTGCATGATGACTCCAAAAGCCCTATGCGTTCTAGCGTATATGTTGTAGTTGATGTGAGTGAGCTGAGCAGCGGAAAGTCGACAGCTTGTGACTTGTCGTTCTTAAAATATATATTTTAATGTAATGTTTCCAGTCAACAATGGCTACTCTCAAAAATTTACTATTCAGAGAAAATGCGCGTACCAATCCGGCTCTCTCGTCAATCTTAAAAGCAATTGTAAAAATACTCGACGATAAATATTGAACAAACACTTCCACCCCTATAGCGTGTGCATCCTTACTCTGTTTGCACAGGCCGAGAAGGAGTAGAGTGCTGCTTCCACAACTGGCCATTCGAGTGAAAGCAGGGCACACACACATCAACCGACTGACCAGCAGCCACTCCACTCTCCACTATATTTCTAGAGAAACATATACTTTTTTGCATAGTAGTAAAAACGATATATATAATGCATACTCCATTTGCGTTATGTCCGTTTCACTTCATGATTTCTTATTAGCAACTAACATTACGGCTCTCCACACCATTTCCAGCGTTCTACAGAGTAGAACTATATATCTACTTAGGAAAAAAGGGAGCAACGTGTCCACTGACATATATTACGCGGAAACTCTCTCTTACTCCCAACGACTCTGGCAGGAAAAGGCATGTACACTGTTGTTCCTCTCTCTCTCTCAACTGAAAATGACCTCAAGTAAAGCCCCCAAAAAGCTTACCCAAAAGGGAAAGGGGAACTTCGGGTTCATATACTAGCTGCCATAATGATACTGTTGTTTTGAAAATATACATTACTCCAACAAAGGGGTCTCAAGTTCAACATTTGCCATAATAATTATTACTGCCGAGCCATTTTGTGCTGGGGAGCAAGCATATTAAATAGATATGAGAGTCAGGGTGAACAAGGAGAATGGGAGGAGACACAAAAGTGTATAAAACACTAGGAGAGAGGAGGGAGAAGTCAGTGTAAAACAAGAAATTTTCTCTGTTAACGTTCACTCCATTTTCTTCAGAAACTCGAGTAAATAACTAAATATGGCGAAGGTTTCTGGAGAGAAACACGAGAAATTACTTGAACCTCCATTCATTTTTGGGGTACTCATCGTCCTCTCTCGTAGTAGTAGTATGCACACACACAGAACAGCTCAAGCACCACCGGGACCTGGGAGCACTGAATGAAAGTTAAGTGTACAAAATGGATTTTTTGTAGGAATATATATTCTCGTATAGAGACAGCATACTACTACGGGGCATACACTTTAGCACTCATACTTTTTAGCCGGTAGGCACGTTATTGGAAGTACAACTTAAATGTGACTTTTTGTGCGCAATTTTAGTAAAGTTACTTCGTTTTCAGAGTTAGTACGAATTCAGGAGATTCGAATAGGATTTTAACAAGGGGAATTCAACGGTGTGACTATATTAACTTGGAATGTCATATTAATGAACTGACCAAAGCATCAGATATAAATGATATGTCTTTATAGCGAGCGAGAGATACGCAGATAGGCAATTTGGATTAACGTGCTTCTCGCTGATTAGGAGTAAGTTTTGTGAAATGCCAGTGAAAAAGTGCAAGGGAAAAAATCAGAGGAAAGGGAACACTATACCACCCACTAGCCTGCTGCTGGCTAGAAGAGAAAGTTATAAAAGCCATGCCGTGTACTCAAATCTAATGTGCTGGTGCGGTAACTTAGACGTTGTGCATTTATTATAAGACTGTACCTGGTCTCGGATTAGACTGGAGCGTAAACACGAAGGAAAACTTTTTCTTCACTCTCTTTCTCTCCACACTTTCTCTCTCTTTCTCCACCCTCGTCTCACGGTTTTTGCCAGCCGTGCTTCTCCAAACTAGTCCAAACACAACAAGTAATTGCATAGAAAATATGATGACTTTTTAAGTATGAAGTATAGTGCATGGTTGCAAGAAGTGAGGAAAAGTAAGATGGCATAAGAGGAAGCTCTGTGTGTAGCTAGCGTGTTGGTAGAAGTAAGAATGGAGTAACTTTTTTTCCACCAGAGTTAATGAACACATGGATAGCTATTTTTTCACTGAGGGTGTGAGAAGGAAAGTTTTGACTTGAAAGTGAAAGCGGCGTGTAGAATGTATTTCGTTGGTTGGAGAGGAAACTGTTCTTTAAAAACTCCTTGTTACGTACCGTGCACTATAGCGAGCTATTTGGGAACTTTAACATTTACAGTCATCATTATTCCGAATGTCATACATCCCATTCATGCATGAATGTGTCTAAGAAGTGAAAGTCCAGAGTAATAGAGAAGTTTCTCGATAAGAGTATTTTTTTCCTGGGAATATACGTATAAATACATATGTGTGTAATGTTGTACGCTTGATGGTCGTCGTCGCTTTTTGAGTCTTTTGCTGTGAGTGCTCGTGCTTTGCTTACTCCATACTTTTTTTTGAAGGCTTTTGACATGGCATTTTTAATCGTACTTGTAGCATTGTCGTGTGTGTTCAACTAGCTCTCGTAGTGCTATCTCATTTTCTTCTTTTTTTATCATTATGTCCCGCCTTTTCTTTCATTAAAGGGATATTATCATTACGTGACGGGATTTGAGAAGCACTCTCCCATTATCGTCAGTCCTCCTATTCCACTTCCCCCTTTTTTATACTCTCTCTGCTTTTTTTTGGATTACAGTGCTTCTCATAGCATTTCCTTGATCTCACTAGATCTCCATGTAATGGAATGCTTTCTCTCCCTGAGACAAGCAGTCTCTGCATTCTTTTGTGCACTTTTTAGTTCGGAGGCTGGAGAGAAAAATCCACTTTCCTTTATAAGTGATCAGTTGGTAAAATGATTTTCTCTTCTCGTTTGGCACATTTCAATATCTGCCCACTCCCATTTCATTGTAATTGCCTCAATTCAACACAGCAACTTGTTTTGTGATTGAAAATGGATTTACATGACAAATGATTTTGGAAATCACATTTTTGTGCTCTCGATTTAATTGGCTATTCTCAGAAGAAAGGTTGTTCGTCAAATGAATTTGTTGCAAGTATACGAGGACGAGGAGTTTCGATGATCGCATAAGAATGCAGTCGTGATGATTAGTCTATTTTGTTTGTAAATTAATATTTTAAAATTTGTGTGGTGAAACAAGTCAAATATGGTATAAAAACTGCTGCAACATATAAAAGTATGTATGATATACTTGGGTTTAGTTTTGAAATGTGCATGGATATGTATGTAAAGTATGTATTTATACTCTCTTCACACCAAGAATTCATAATAATACTTTATTTCTAAATAGATCCATCCTCAACTTTTGAAAAGTGATTGAGATTTTGAGACAATATAATGTTCCAATGCAGCACACAAAAAGTTTTCTCCTTATTGACGAGAGAACATATTTTCGACAGGGATATTTATATTGTAAATAGTTCTTGCTCCAAAGGGGTTTTGGGAGAGGAGAGAGAGAGAGGAAATGAACTGTTGTGAATGAAATGATACGTATGATAAAGGGATTCCCTGGCGCAATGCCGCCTCGTTCATTTACTCTCCTACAGACATTATAAATAGGCTTTGTGCCACACTGCATCTGAAAGTGTATGAAATTGTATAGATACAATATATGGCTCGAGGCTGCTCAAACGTTGCTCTCAAATTAGGATTTCATCCGAGCAAAGATTGAAGAGGGCACAAGGATGTGAAGGAAAAGTGTAGATATTTGCACCAGTTGAGCAACAATTCTATCATTTACGTCAACGATTTTTGTGTATCTCTGCACAATTTCCCCGTACACATAATCATATCATTGGTGTGCCTGAAAATGAATACTAGGGCTATATATCTACAATGTACATCCGCATCGAGAGTGTGTCTTTTGAAACGTGTGTAGCAGTAACAGTGTGTCTCACAGCGAAGACATGTACGAGTGGAGATTATGTGACCATAAAATAAGTACATATGTACACATATTTCTCTCCATTGCTCCTCCGCCATAAAGAGAAAAGAGAAAAAGGGAAGTAGTGAAAGCAATAAAGAAACTTTCCTTTCGATACCAGACTTATTAACTTGCTATTGTACTTAAGGGATACGAACACTTTTTTGGATCATAATTCTTCACCCGAATCCCCGCTTTTTAACTCTATTTCCAACTTTATTTCTGGTTTCTCCCTTTTACTCGTTTTTTACTGCTTCTCTCGACTGGCATACGAGGAGGATCACAATATGGAGAAAGTGGCAGTACTTACGACAACTCCGAGTCTCTCATTCTCTCCCTCTCCCAGAGAGTTATATAAGTGTGTGTGTATACAACAAAACGAAAACTTCATTTCTTTTCTCTTCCACTCATTCACAGAAGGCCCATTTACTCTCACTAAGGTTTTGTACAAAAACTAACTAGTGAAAGTGAAAGCGGAATCTGTGGAGATACGGGAGATATATATGTCTATGAGAGAGCATAAATGTGAAGACAGGGTTCGGCAAGGATGTACTCGGAACGAGACACATACACCAACAAGCACAATTTCCTTCGCAGTTTTGTATGCTCCAAAGAAATGAAATGCGGTCTCATATCTACATTCTTCGGAGCATACGTACCCAATACACCTCCTCGCACGTAGCAATGCCACATGCTCACAACTTTGCACAGTGAATGGAGCGAGCACTGTGCTGGAAAGTAAGTTAAAGTGGCACATATTCTCATTTTTATGGCGCTTTTGTATATACACAAATAAACATTTTTTTCTCTCGAGAAGAGTGGAGCTCTCCAAAAATCTGAAATCTAGGCTGTATACTGACGACGAGCCGCCTCATTTTTACCTCACTTTCTCTCTCGATTTTTCCTCTTTTCACTCCCATAAATATCCATATTCCTTCTTTATAATTATAAACAAAATTTGGAGCCGTATATTAATAATTGCTCAGAAGTAGGTACGCAAGAATTACAAACGAGATCATCAACTACGTCAACAAATTCATAAAAGCAGGGTGTAGAGATAAGGTTTTCACTATCGGTGTACATCCATTATGTTTACAGTTCATGTTTGTTACCCGCACCGAGGAGAAAGGTACGTTCGGTACAAACAGAGGTGATGCCACTCGGTTTATTGCATGTGAGCGTTAAGTGTTATAATGTCTACACACAGGGTACATAAGTTGTGCTCCTTTTTTCCGATTCCCCACAAAAAAGTATGATGATGATGATGACGACGGCGGCGAAGACTTGGAGCGGGGAGAGAAACGTGAAAAATTTGGAAAGTTGGTTGTTTTGGTTCTTTTCTCAGGAGCAGAGTATTGCAGCCACACGCTATTGGTAGTCTGGCAATTTCAGATAGTTTTTGGTGTGGTTGCCAGCAACTCAACTTTAGAGAAGAACAAGTGAAAGCGAGTACAAAAGCGGGATGACGATGATGATGATGGCAATGGGAAATGCATGGCACTTGCGGTATAAACGAGAGACAAGAGTTAGTAAGCAAGTGTCTGAGACTGCAAGTGTGTGTGTGTGGAGCCTTTTAATACAAGAGTGCGGAATAACATATGTACACACACGCGGAAAGGGAAAAGAGAGCGAGAGGTTCCTTTATGAATGTATTCCGTATTTATCAAATGTGATAGATTTGGAGCTGTAAGTGGATATATGCACGTTGGATGCAGGAGCACTAGGAAAAAGGAGCTTTTTGGAGTTTGCTTTGTGTACGTGGAGACGTACATGTTCTCACATAATATGTGTATTATATAATGTAGATACCTCCACAGTTATAAATGAGTGGTGGTGTGGTAGTGTGGTGGGCGCCAGCTTTTTCGTTGGTAAAAAGTGTAAGGTCGCATGCTAGTTCCCATTAGTGGTCGCTTCCAAGCAAGCATCTCTCCAATTCTGAACCACTTTTTCTCTTTTGTACGCTAATGTACCTGTTTCGACGTCTGTTCCACTGCTTTAGCCGTGGTAATAGTCGCGGCTGGGTCGAAGAAAAAGAAGTACTACTTTCACAAGCTAGGAGGAGATGTGTATAGTAGTGGAGGGAGGGAAGCGAGGTTGAAAAGACGAGTGACTACTATAGTCGTTGTTGGAAGTAGTTGTAAAGAGCATCAGCATCGAGGTGGAATGATTTTCAGATTTGTGTGCTTGTGCTTGAGCTTGCTTTTGCATCCTCGTCGCTGTTTTCCCTCCTTACTTCCTCCAGGAAAATCCTCCAAACCGATATATATGGTGATAAGAAGAGTTAGCCAAAACGAGGAATAATACCAAGACAGTTTAGATACACAATGCACTCGACTCTCGCCTCGCTCACTCTTCCATCCTCACAGTCACTCGCTTTTACTCCGAAAAACACAAATATCACTTGTGTTTAGCTCCACTCTCCTCCAAATACTGCTGCCACTTTTTTGTTTCCTCAACTCTTTTGCTCTTTCACTCACTCATTCACAGGGTAAAAGTATGCCGTGAAGTTGTTTACGGCTTTCACTGACTCCTTTTTCACTTTTCCATACAAGGCTCATCTGCTCGTAGACACAGTACTTCAGTAGATATATCCTCTTCCCCTTTTTCCTCTCAACTCAACTGTAACTGTCTTCACTACTCTGTGTGTGTGAATGTGTGGGTTTTTTTGTGAAAAGCAAGTTTCCTGTGTGAGGAAACACTTGTCAAAAGACGGTAATTTAAGACACTGCTCATGTTCGACATAGATGAAGTCTGTATAGCTTCGCGATAATCTCGCAGAGTGCACCAGCATAGACAAATTGGAAATATAACCACGAATTGGGCAAGAATGACAGGAAAATTTATAAAGAAATACTATATCTACTCTTCCGTGATACAAAAAAAACTTTGTCCCTTTAGTAGAATCCACAATTTTTACCGGTCAATCTAGCATTACCTCACGGTATGCTGCACATAGAGTTCTTAAGCCTCTCCCTTTTTTCTCCTTTTGAGGGTTCATTTAAACGGAAGTCTTCATAAGAGTAGAGAAAGTCAAGAGAGATATATAGAAAGAGAAGATGTTGCTGAACTTTATGGTGATTTTCTTCCGGAATATGCGCGTTTATCTTCTCTTCATGTCAGTCCAGTGGACAGTCTTTTATGAGGCTCATGTACATGTTGTTCTTAAACTTGACAAAGATATGGAGAGAAAGGTCTTCTGCTGGATATATGGTTTGGCAAAGAAGGGGAACCATAAATACGTTTCCTTTTATGGTTTTGGAAACGCGTAGCATATACTCACTGAACCTCTTTGTCGTATGTTTGCATGAATTCCACAAATATTTATTAATACACATTCGCATTCCTCCACGTATGAACATATGCATACTTCCGCAGACATACAATTTTGATGGCATGTTTATTTGTGGTGAGGGATAATGGAAATTGTTAAGATACCTGATTACAGATATTACCCTACGATAACGTACTTTTTTACAGCCGTCTACTAACGATGATCCTTGGCTGATTGACGCTGGAGGTTTTTGGCATCCTGTTTTATATACACTCGTTCGATAGAACGCTTTTGTGATATATTTTTTCCTTCTTGCCTGCAACAAACAGGAACCAGGTCATTTGTGAAATATGTATTAGTTTAGCATATTGAAAGGTGAAAGGGTAAGACGGAGAGTGGATGGAGAAGAAGTGCCTTATTTCCTTTGCATTTAAGAGGTTCAATTAAAAGAACTACACAAACACTTCCTGAGCTGACATTCTCATCTTCTCCCTCTCTCCCTCTCCTGTGGCTGCGATGTGATCCTCTCCATACATGCGTTGGGTGGCATTTATTTCTTCTCCTTTCCATGTTTGGATCAGCGGGTGATGATGGAAAAAGTTTCAGAGGAAAGTAATGACACTGCCACTCACAAGTCCTAACCGTGATGAGATGAGTAGCTTAGAAAAGAGTTTTTGTATGCACACTCCCTCCCTCCCTCTCACTCTCTCTCTCCGCCTTTATACACAAGTTTTGTGCTTGGAGGAGAAAAAGTAGGAGAACAGAGGCATATTGTGGATATGCCAATACCAGAGGAATATTAGGGTACAACTTGAATGGTGTGTCTGCAGAACTAATAAGACTTTCCCAACTCACAAAAGAACTTTTTTTCCTTGGTTAAGAAACCATCCATTCAGTAAGACTTTGGTTTGTTTTCTACTCATTTTTTCCGGATTTTTTTTCTTCTTCACGCCATTGTCCTGATGACTGATCCTGTTAAATGAAAAACTAAATCGGGAAATGAATCATTGTCATGATCTATGAGAAAGGTCGCCCTTTCCCGTGAAATATACCGCAATCTTCTTCTCACGATATTCTTCGTCGTCGCGCTCTCCTTCTTATTATTAGCTTCGCCTTTGGGTGAAAGTTTTTTTTGCCTCCTCAAACTTTTTCTCATATGTAATAAATAGATTTTGATGTCGGTATAATATTGTCGTGATGAAATATGCTATCAAATCCAGTTTGCGTAATCATAAAGTGATTTGGAAATTGGCTGCGAAGTGGATATAGTATTTGACTCAGGAGAGCAGTTGCTGGAAAATGAAGTATGTAAATGGATATATTTATTAAATCAGAATCGACGCACTAAATTATTGTTTGGTAGGCTGACTTGCAAAAAAAATAATAATTTCCACATCAGTGTTGGAAAAGGAACTCCCAAATTAGAATCGAGTGAGGGGATAGAAATTTACTGTGTGACTGGCAATATTTCGCCATCCCATCTGCCGATATGAGAAAGGATGTGTTTATGAACACGTACGTAGTTATTATTACCACGTTTACATTTTTCCTGAGAGGAATATGAGAGTGTGAAGAAAATTGTTGCGTAAGCAAGTCAAAAAGTTTCTCTATTGATTAATTTGATCGAAAATTGGAACGAGACATGAGAAGTTCCTCATTACAACAACTTATCATGCATTGTGATTCTGCTGATTTATACACTTTCTCCTCCTCACACTTCCCACTTCCCTTATGTAAAATAGGGGAAATATAGAACCTGAGAAAATTTAGAAATTATTACTTCACATCCATCCTTCTTTTCCACTATGGTTATATACATTTACTAAGCTTAGCAAGCTACGCAATTCCTAGTATGACACACCATTATTGACTTGAAACAAATTTGCTTTCACCCTGAATTGCTTGGAGCAAGCAACTCTCTCCTTCAAAGCTAAGGTTTTTCCCCCTTGCATCTCATCCCAGTGCCTGGATCCACTTTACTTTCCGTCGCCCCCAATAGATCCCTTGAAGGCTTGCTTCATATATACATACATGCATATGGAGCGTGCTCATATCTTTCAAAATTCAGAGGGTAAATGTTTTTGTTACACGTTGCAGTGTGAGCACTTCGGCGAGGAAAACATTAAGAAGATGAGATGCTGACGTAGTCGGGAAGAGAGGTGATGCCTGTTTAATATGTTTGTGGTGAAAGCAAGGGGAATGGTGGTGTGGTAGTGCATGTCAGACGTTCCCTCTCTACTACAGCTTTGTTTACGGCTCCATGCCATATATATTCGGCTGGGGATTTTATGGTAAACGGAGACAGTTTTAGTATCGCTAAGGTTAAAAACATCTCTCTCTCTCTTTCTTCTTTCCTCCTCCATCTCCCTTGACTCAGTCAGACAGTCAGTTGAGATTGATGGTGAGAGAGAGGAGGTGAGCAAAGTCAGGAGATATTCTGTATGAATATTTAATGCGAGAATATCAGTCTCTGCCAGGTGGTTTGTGATATCGTAATTCGTAACAGCGAAAAGACTCACACTCTCGTCCCCACCATTCTTAACTTCCGTCTCACTCCCTCTCTCTCCTTAACTTGACATCGAAGTATGATGGCTGTGGCTACATGGGCATAAGAATACATTAGAGTTTGCATACATCCATTATGTACGTGCATATAAGTAAGTATAATACGTATTCCGAGATGAGGACGAGAGTAGTTTTCTCTCTCACCCACTCAATCGCCTTCGCTCCTCTCTGAAACATCCTGCAACTAGCAACATATATAGTACGCGAGTAATTGGTGAGCTACAGAGCAGAACATAATATTGCTAAATGATGTCGATTCATTTGCGCACAGCAGTTGTCTTGTGGAGAGAGAGAGGCATGCCGTGAAATTTCACGGGGAGCATAATTCCCACTACACATTAAATTAACCCTTCATACAACCCAAGCATATCATCATCAAGAGAGGGCTGGAACTGTACACGCTGAATGAGACGCTTGAAGGCATATTTTCCACTCTGTGTTAATGCATATAGTACACATACTACGGCGTCACATTTTATGGGGACCTTTTCTCAGCTTTTGTTACTTAGAATTTCACGGACCTACTCTCGTTATAGTCACCTACACACATCATACCCTTTTCTCACTCCCTCCCTTTCTCTCTCTCATCTCTCACGCTGGAAGTCGGTGAGTCATATAAATTTGTTTGTGTGGAGCAAGGAGTAAGCGTGTGGATGAGAAATGTGTGTATGGATGTACATAATTTTCCTTGTGGCCGTTTCCCTGTTTTCATGGTTGTTTAACTTGGAGCTCGACGGAATCCAGAGCTTTCTCTGATCTCAGGAGCGAGCGAGAGAGTGGAAATGTCTCCCTCATTGCGTTTTCCGTTGTCACTCCATAATTTGTACAAGCTATTGAAATGCATGCTCGGCAACATAAATACAGAGAGAACTCACATTCCCTCCCAGTGCTGGCCGCACTTACGCTACATTTATAACAAAATTGGGGAGGCGGAGAGATGAATGCTTTCTCAAAGTATTGTTGTTGCTGAATGTGTATGTTCAGAATATAGATATTTGCCATACAACATGATAAATACAGAGTATACCTTTCCTCGGTTCAAGGTATGCACGTTGTTCCTTTTCGAATAGATGAATGTGATGGAATGTGGCACTCACTCTGTGTGAGTGAGCGAAGGAAAGAGTACTGCGAGTACATGTATTCTGGTTTGTTTGAAGAACTATTCTAAGCAGCTTTAAACCTATAAATCCGGATAAATGTCTCCCTGGTTGAGGTTAAATACGTCCAGCCAACTGACCAAGATAAACTGCAACCTGCAACTTGCACTTTCTTCGAGAGAAAAATAACCGAAACTTACATGCATTCTATTCTCGCACTGCGTACAGCTTGGCCATCGGTTTCACTGCTTGCACTCACAAGTCACAAGACAAAAGGCACTCTACGCGGACAAATAACATAGATTTGGTATATCTAACCCTTTTTGTAACAAAAAAATATTTACTTTAGTCTGTCTGTGGAATGGAAGGAAATAAAGGAGTGGGCGACTCGTGCCGTCTTCCAAGAACAGCTTTTCTTTAGAGCAGAGAAAGTAAATCTCAAGATTAAATATCATTTGTATTCGGGGCTCGTTATCTTTTATAATCTTGGAGCGAAGCACCTCATAAGATGTTTACGCTCTCTCCCTGTTCAAATTATATTATACTATAAATACAAGCTCAAAAACTTTTTTCATTATAATTCCAACGATTATTTGCAACTTTTTTTTCGTGAATTCTTTTCCTAATCAATAGACTTACAGTCAAAGAGGAGTTTTGCTTTGCTTTTATTGGAAGAAAATATAATGGACTTAGTTTATGGGGAATCTAGTCTGGTTTAGCACTTGTGCATATGGGCACAAGCTGCAGTAAATTCTCAATATTTCATCTTGATTGCAACATATCCCCTCATTAAATCGATTTTGCAAAGCGGAAAAATTGTGATGGTTATCTAAAGAAAAATGTTATTGAGCGTGGGTATATTTAAATGAACATAAAATGATGTTTTATAAGGTACGTACTTTATTTTGAAGGTATTGATAAAAACTTTATTTGTACGTGGGTTTAGATTCGAGGACAAAAAGTTTAGAATTCGAATTTAATGATGTGTTGAAATAAGGATATTTCGGGAAAAATCCCAATTGCTTATCGACACCCTATTTTCTGACTAATGATCTGGCATTGCTTTCAATCTAATCTTTCCTAAAAGACGGTTTGCATAATATATGTGTCATCATATATTTCAATTTTAAGAAACATTTTAAATGTCAAGGAATGTGGATAAAATATATTAGGAAAAAGTTAAATGGTAAAACCAGATTTTGAGATTTTGGGTTAAAAAGTTGAGGGCTTACAACTTATAAGCCTATTTACGTTTCACAATTCCAAAGAAGGCTGTAAACAAGTCTTTTTAAGTGAACAAAAGTTGGCAAGTTTATTTTTAACTCTTAAGGAACTCATTAACATAAGTAGAAAAGTAGGAGAGAACTTTATGTGTTATGAAGCAGATATGTTAATGATTTCTAATAATTCTCTGTTCAGAAGATGAAGAATACTTGTTTGCTTCTTCTACTTTTGCCAACGTCCTACTTCCCAAACCTCTCTCTCTCTCTCAAATATCATTTCTTAAAACATGGCATGGTCACAGGTGTATGCTTTCGCTCATATATCTTATTTCTTTAGTAATAGGATGCCGACAATGAGAATGACGTGACCAGGCATCGTTTACTTTTGCTATCATCTTATGATTTCGTGCACAACCTCAGTGAAGCTGAAGACAAAATGGGGTGGATTAGAGAGAAATAGAAAGCGTAATTACCTTTTCCGCGTGCTATGCTTTCTCCATAAGTTATAAAAAGGGACGGTGTATGCTCCTTCATATGGGGTATCAGTATATTTAGATATTTCTCGGAGAAAGTTAAACTCTTTACGTTTTTTGTTGTTCTTAATATGCTGGAAATGAAGTTAGAACTGCCAGGAGCAAGAATTTAGGGAAAACACTTATTGGAATGAAATCTTGTCGATTCCAGAAAAATAATTAGAAAAATGCAATATTCGTGGTAGAGGAGGAGAGGCGGCACATCTACTTACACACTCTGGGAATCTGGGAATAATGACTATACAGTATTTCTCAGAGAAAAAAATCCTTTCACTTTTCCTGAACTATATATAAACTCTTGTGTGCCCCATGAATGGACGACATATCAGTATGGGATTTTCAATGTGAATGGGGAACACAAGGAGAGTTGGAACTCATTACTGAAAGCGGGCGGACGCAAAGCTCATAAATTACAAAAAAAGAAGAAGTAGAAGAAGAAGAAGGGAAAGAACAAGTTGCATGCCATCATCGGAGTCTTGTACTACGACTATACCCATTCTGACCAAAAATTCTACAACTCGAATAATAAGGATAACATTTTGAGACGCGCTTTCATAACAGGATGAATGCTTTCTCCATCTTGCTTCCTTGCATGCATGCTTGAATGTCTTTTTTGTCTAGCAGAAGAGAATATTTTAAAGTCTTGTTTCTCTTGCACAATTTCTACTTTTACATGTTTTTGAACGATTACCGAGAAAAACTTTTTCCCTGCTTGAATGTTATATCTAACTAGTATTCATTATGTTCCTTATATTACTTTTTTCCGGCATATCTCTTTTCGCTCCTTGTTCAAAGCCAACATCATATTGCTCGGAGCGAGTTTTTCGTTGAAGCAACATGGTTCTCCTCTTCTTCTCAGCTCCGGTAAAAACGTACTTTGTCCGTTAGTAATAAATTGTTGGTTGGTGGAGGAACGTCTACGAAGGGTCCATGTGCCATATTCTAAAGTCCGCAGTAGCACTTATCTTGTATGGCCGTACATTTGTATGATATTATGAACTATGAACGTCATCTCAGTTTTGGAACACATTTTTCACTGTTCACCATCCATGCATCTGTGTGTGTTAGTACGTATGTCTGCCACAGAAGCTTCATTTTTTTTGCTTTTCAGTCATATTCAAACCAGGGAAGGGTTAAATAGCCCTAGTGTTCCATCCCATTTTTCACCAACTGACGTGTTTGAATCTGCCTCAAAGGAGAAAAAAAATTAACCCAAAACTGGAAACCTTCCTAAGTCCTATATTATACTGTTGTAGTTTTTTCATCAAATTAGTCTACACGGAAAAGTACCAAATATCGCACGCTTCGCAGATCAGAGAAAATGAGAATAATAATTAGGGAACAGGGAAAAAACACAACATCATAGGGAGCTCTTATAGTTATATTTTTTTGCTATAAAACATCAATGAGAACAAATTGTATTTGGATTTCTGAAGCAAAAGCCAGCGATCTATATCAATGACACGTGAAATGCGAAGCGAGGCGTAATACCTTTTTATGAAGTTCATGCCCAGATATGCTTCCTAGTTGTAGGAAATGACACCATAACACACCTACGCTTCCATGAATTTTGTTTGATTGATTCTATATTTAAATATACGTAGGTAGGAATGTGGACAGGTAATTAATTTTAACACGACTCGTATTCATGCTTATTTTAATTTTTAAGGTAAAACTTCCACGAGGAAATCGTAAACTTGTTAAAAAGTAGTTACATTAGATTTAGTGTTACTTCAAATGTCGTCCAAAATTACAAAAAAAATCAGTAAAATCTTTCGATTGAAGCGATGATAAGATATTTCTAATTATTGTAGTCCAGGAGTAAAAAAATCACCTCAGAGCACAGTTCAGACTTTGAAAACGAATCTAATTACAATGTAGATTCGAGTAGGGAAATGAGAGCGAATTTCTTCTGCCTGCCAGCACACAACTGCTAAAAAGTATCTCGAGATGAAGAAACTTTGAATGGTGCTCATGTGCGGCCGGCGTCCCTCAGCGGGCATTTTCTTCAGAATTCATTATATTTTACTTGTCTGCGAGCAAGCAAGTCTTGACGTAGTACAGCTCAGAAGCCAAAAGATACATAAAAGAAGACGCTGGTCCTTTTTTCTTTTTTTTATAAATTCTCGTTATCTCATCCAAACCTCTCATTCTTTCATCTTTTCATCAGTTTTCACTGGCGAATGGAAGGTTTCCCTGTAAAAGCTGCTAATTGCATCCCTTATGTATATTTCCAGACATGCACAAATCTACCAAGAAGAATATTGGTGATTTCAGCATTCTCTGGGTTGGTAGACGACGAAAGCTAAAATGATGTGGTTTGGTATATGTTGAAGAAACCTCTTGAAGTTAGAGAAAACATAGTTGTGGAACTTCGCTGATTCTCTTCGCTACAAAACAACGACGCGACAATCTGTATCGAAGTGATACTTGAGATTTACTCCTTGAGAGTCAAGTACACGTCGAGTTGCTTTGTTGGCGGTAGATAATATTTGCTGACAAAAATATGATGGTTTATCATCTCAACATAATTTATGACTTCGTACAACACTGACATTATCTGTGGAAACTTGGCAACTTTATGACCATTGCTTTCACCTTTGCTCATTCCACACGACTGTAATGGGAAAGATGTGTGGAAGTATGAAGGGAAAGATAGTACTTGTTTGATTACTCGAGTCTTCTCCTGACACTCGCACTTATGAGCAACCAACACGCTATAAATTAGTCAAGAGCGTCTTGGTTCGAGAACAAAAAGTGAAAGCATATACCATTCCTATAATGTCTATAAGCAAAGCACATATTTCTGATATTAGTTTCCCTTTTGAATCTTTATTTCTCCACTACAGTCAAATAAAATGAACTATTTTTTTGACCTATTACATTACACATTCATATATACAGCATATTATTAACAAGGCATATATAGCACCCGCAGCCAAACATCATCAGCACAAGTGACCAGACCAAATGTTAACTTCATTTTCCATCTGGTCTCCTCATTCCCCCCTCTCTTTCTCTCTGCATTACTTCTGCTGCATTAAATTCGAAACAGCTCGGTGTTTTCTTGAATTAATGTTGTGGATAAAATTGTTTTAGGAAACCAACTCCATTGAAAGATGGGTCAGGTCCTCCGGTAGATCATCTACTCCGGTTCCTCCTGCAAGCATCCGCTGATACTCAACCCTCGTGTGCTAACTGTGATAACAAAAGTCGTGTTCCAATGTACTACTGTAATACTTGCGGTAAGTAGTTTATTATATTATTACTATTACTATTATCACTCCCATCCCCAGTCCTACTAAAAAGCTACTTTTGTTACCCTTCCAAAAAGTTCGCCATCTCTCGTTACACCCCTTCTCAATTGCTTTTATTTGAAACTCCGGCAAAAGGCATAACCACAACAGTGTCATTCCACGTTTCTCTTTCTCTCTCTCTTCGTAAGGCTGAAGTAAGCATTGGTGGTTAGAGAAAATAGCAAAGTTTTCCTCGTTTCGAACTACTTGGGAAAGTTGTTCTGTGTCCATTTCCATTTAAAACGGTGAAATAGGTAAAAAGTGATAGTTCTTGCAATTACGCTCCTACCGTGGTAGGAGCCAGAGGAGCTCTACTCTGACATTTCTTTAAAAACGTATACTAAGATCATGCACCACATATGCTCATTGTAGTTTATAGGTACACTTTCATACGAAAAAAACTGCGTGTTTCAAATGAAAGGAGAAAACTGACGATGAGCTATATATGATCAAACTTAAATGCGACGCATCCAAGCAAGTTTTTCTCTCTTTGGAGTGGAGGGGGAAGAGACGCAGCTCCGCTGTAAAAGTGAAATGATGAGTACCAAGTGCGTGTAAGTGTAAACCATGAGGCTGTCCAAGGCAAAGACATTAAGGAACGAAATGACCTAGGAAATAGACTTTCTTTTCCCCTCCATAGATGTAATGTTGCTGGTTGTGTGTGTCCCACCAGCTTCTTATTTGGAAGTCACCCAATTTTATATTGCCCATATATGTGTGATCATCATCATGCTTATAACACCAATGCTGGTTTTTTTTGCTGTAATAAAGGACATCTCATAATTTACCCTCGAATGTATTAGTACGAATGATGGTATATGTTGCAGTCATGGGGGTTAAGGGGTTAGAACTGAAAAACCGCCATGTGTCATCATGTTACATGTATACCGTGAAAACGTTGTGATAACAGTATTTACCAGGAAGCATTTCTACAAGCAAGCTTAAAAACGAAAGGCTTTAGTTTTCCTTTGTAGGTTTACGTCGGTGAAACCGATTGATTTGTGGGGAAAGATCCAGTCTCTCTCTCTTTCTCTCTCTGTGAGACCTTTTCATTTCATAACTCTCTATTTCCAGCCTTCGCTTGTTAGGACTTGGACCTATTTCACAGGGTAAACATCAAAGATCCCCCCGTGTTATTTCATAAACAACCTAATTAATATAAACCTGTATTGAAAAGTTTCTCTCTAAGCCGAATGCAGCCGTGCGGTTTCAAAGGAGGACGCGGCTTTGGCAGCAGAGAGAGCTCGTGTGTGTACTGCGAAAGCAAAACAAAACAGTGAGAGAAATCCAATAAGGAGTGAAGGGAAAAGCAGATTAGCTTCATCCGATAAATGTGTAAACGTCCTCGCATACCAAATAGCTGGGAGCAATATTGCAACAAAACAGCCAGTCTAGGTAATATGCAGAGAGTGACTCGTTAGAAATTTGGAATGTGTCTCGCATTTCACAATCTTCGGTCTGGTACCAGGGACATCATTTTCTACCCTTGGGACCAAGAGAATTATTCTGAAACTGGATACAATTTTTTCACTTCGAATACTTTTCCGAGTGTATTCTTTCTTTCTTTTTCTCTATAATAATATGGAACTCCAAGATTGGATCAGTCTAGGACAGGAGTCTAAATAAGACATGTATAAAATATGGTCAGCAATTTTTCTTTTTTAAAGAGCTGCTCCTCCAGTAAAAGCTTGAAAGTATTCTTACGTTTTTACATCGATGCTAAATGTATTCAAACACAAAAAGGTGTTATCTTTATTATGATTTATTCTCAACGAAAATATTGTTTAAACTCGGCGTACAAAAATGTGCCCCTCTCTCCAAACTGTAGAGCGAATACCTTATTAGTTGATATTACTAAAGGACGTAAAGCTTACATACGGAAGCAAGGAAGAAAAGACAAACAGAAAAAAGTTTTTGGTTAGCTGTATAATATAAGAATATCACATAAGGAACAATATGAGTAGACAGGTTATGTGATAGCAGGTGTTCAGGACTCGGGACTCAAATCATCCCTCGAATGAAGAGACAACGAAATAACAAAGCTGGAAACATTTTCACAATTTTCACTCCCAAAATTGCTTTCATCTTTTTTCTGAATTTCCCAGACATCCAAGTCATTATATTGTTACTCTGGAAGACGGGCACACACACACTGGCGGCTGTGTCGCTCTGCAATTGAAGCCACTTTAAGTAGGACAGAGAGAGAGAGAGAGAGAGAAAGAGAGGAGAAAAAAATCCTTGCGTCAAACCCTTTGCTCACTTCTTGGGAAAGTAGGGAAAATGGGGCGGGAGGGGAAAGGGAGAATGTATCTACAATAAATGTACATGCATATTTTCTCCCTGCAATACAATTTGTGCAGTGTTGTGTGGTGTGTGTGTGTGCTGCACAGGCAGAATAATATGGTGAAAAGGCGAGAATTTTTTTTACAATATTTATGACTCGGGTGAGTTCACAATACCTACGCTCAGTGGCACCATAACTGCTCCAAAACACTTCTCTATCTGTTCTTGAGAGTATTTCTGTAGAGAGGAGAGAGAGACACTTGAGCACAACTTGTCCTTCTTTCGGTTTACGGCTATGTTGTTGGAAGATTATTCCGAGTTATAAGTACTTTCCATGCAAAATATACCAACTTAGTAAATCATGTTATGAAAAAAAAATTGGAACTCCTTCTCATCCTTGGTACAATATACATAGGTACCTACCTATATCCTCCACAGTCTACATTCGTTATGCACATATCATCATCTACTTATGCTAACCGTTTGAAATGAAATGAAATTTTTTACTCTCTTTTTACTCGGGCCGCTCATCTTCACCTTTCAAATCCACATGGTGAAACAACAAAAACCACTGAACAATTTAATACTGCCACAACGGACCTTTTTTGCGGTGATGTTTGGGATGACCGTGTGTGTGGAAACTGTGTGAAAACAAAATGATGGGATTGCTGACAATAGGACAAGCTTTATGTAATGGATGCAGGGAAGAAACTCATCGTGCCAAAATGTTCTCGGCTCATGACATCATTCCCGTGTCCAAGTATGCGAAAGAAGCACCAAAAAGGGTAAGAGAAATATTTTTCTGCATATATTTATCTTTTGTGTGGAAAAAATACGCGTTCCTTTTGCTCGATCCTTGTTTTACGTTTATTTCTGCAATCTTGCATATTTTTTATTTCCTCTTTTGCAATACTGTAGTTTTTCTGCTGGCGTTGAGAATTTTTTTTCTTGGCCATTGTACTTGTGTGTTTAGCCATTACTTTCTCCCCCAATCATAATATGTAACGCTACATTGCCAGACATCATGTCTGTATCGTGAGCACTTCCTTAACGATCTCTGAAAGACGAAGCCCTTCTCCGTCCTCCAGGTTCTCTACAACAACCCCAATATGACCCAAGCTATGATTCCCATTTACTAACTATACTTTCAAGATGGCTACGCCTCGTGGCTTCGGTGATAATAAGATATTCTCACAAACGGGAG
>JAQFZW010000687.1:0-46314 GCA_034687055.1 Heteromurus nitidus | reverse complement strand
ATTAGCTGGGCGACATTTGTCCTTCGTGTACAAAAATAAGGTTAAAAAATTGATATCCTAAGCGTATAACCACCTTTCATACATCTTATGAAATCCAGGTATTTTTGCCTTCCTTAATTCCATGAATGAAAGATATAAGTAGAATTGGATGAAAAGTTTTAGTAGGAGCGCATCCTTTCCTGAGTTGTGTGTTTGCTTTGTGTGTGTCGTCCTTCGAATTCCAATTCTTTCATCCTTGGAATACGTCTGCTGTATTTCTCTCTGAAACCACTGAGACTCCATGTCAGCATGTGGAGGAGCGCTAAGTGAATTATTTACTTCTTTCATATTATTCTATACACAGACAGAGAGGGAAAAGTTTCATTAGATGCATGCATGAGTACTTTTTCAGGTGGATGGTTTACTGTAGAGCTTCCTCTCATTTTGTCGTAATGCAAGACAAACCGAAACTTATAAGCTCCTTTTATTCCGCTCACTGATTAAGACTCCTTTGAGCACCCGACCACGCAGGCATTATTACTCCGTAATTTCAATAAAACAGAAAAACAGACTGAATGTCTGCACTCGACTCCTCCGAGTAAAAAATATGGTAAGCTTATACTTTCTCCTTTCGGGCAAGCCTGTTACTATACATATATATGCACTGTAACGATAATAATCGTACCATGCCAGACTATTACATCTTAAAGACAATGGGAAAACTTTGAAGATTTTCAAAGAGCTCAAATTTCTTGTATAACAAGTACACTACTCAGGATTCGTATGAAAGTGAGTACTAAAACTCTTCTGTGTGTACTTTGAGATCACCCATTCGCCCCTTTTCATCTTCATCATCTCTCTCTGTGTGTCCCTACCATTCGAAAAGTATTTAACTTTCGTCCTTTTTTATTTGTTACGAGGATTATCCTTGACTTGAAATAGAAAGAGGAGAAACATTTTATTGAATTCGTGATGAGTACATCTACGTAGCTGAAGAGATGCGCGAAATACCAACAAGAGATACACACTCATCTTTGCCTCGTTTCACTTACGTAATTGAAATCACATTTACAGACCTGTCTGGGAGGTCACCTTTGCAGATTAAAGCTGAGTCTAGGTCTGCACTCTGCCCTGTATTGCGTTGTCAATATATGTGCACATCAATAGACAATCCTAAAAATTCGATCCCAAATAATTAACTTAAAATGGTGGGACGCATATAAATCAGTTTGAGTAGACAAGGGAAAAGTCTATACTGTATAAGTTACCTCTTTTAAGAACACTTGAAAGAAAGAGAATGGGTGCATCACGCATAAGCATTGATACAGTGAAAAGTTTTTAAATTAGGAGTTCCATGAATATTTACTACGAATAGGATACATCATGTAAGAAACGTTGCTGCGTACGTGTTTTAGTTTTGTCGTGAGTGTTTTTATTCCTCGTGGCGAAACGGTGACAGTAGTCATCATGACATGAACTTTTACTGCATTAAAACAAAATAAAAAGTTGAGCGCTGAGTTGAGAGAATAGCTGCAGCTCTTATACGGATACATGTGCGCGTTCGCATATGTAATGCGGCTTTACTTTACTATACGCCACCAGCAATGAAGCATTACGTTTTCTTTTCATCATTCAAAACACAAACTACACACTTTCAACTCTTACACAGGCTTTCCCCGTGGAAAATAAAACCATTGAGGCACAAGAATAAAGTACGAGCTTTCCACACACTGCGTGCGGAGAAAATAACTAACAAAAGAAGCACAAAATATATATTTAGTTCAGAGAACCGCATGTTGCATTGAGCTCACCAAATAAAATGATTGTGTGTCTCGTCGTTCACGTACTTGTACATCCTGTCATAATGCATTAACTACTGTTGAAGGACACGAGCAACGGTCTATTGTTGCCAGACAGCTTCTTCTCCCTTCAATATCAGGGTAGACCGCAGACTGCAGCAAGTCACATCCACACATCACACTTTCTCCAGGCATTTTCCCTTATTTTTTTGGGCTGACGATGACGAGCGAATATAAGAAGACGTGCTGAAATTCGTGTGTATAAAGGGACATCGGGAAACCGGTACCGAGCATTAAGAAAACCCAAGTATATCAAGGGGGTTTGGGTTTCCCTTTCTCCACATATTTTAATGGGTTTCACTTGCTTTTGTCTTTCTTGAAAATGCCTTTTTCAGTTCTCCTTTTTTATTCTCGCCTTTCATATTCTCCTCGAGGAATTTCCTGTCTTTTGTGATTATGCTTGGGAGAAGTTTTTATTGTTTGGAAAAATTCTTGAACCAAACCCGGCCGTGATCGTGAGAATTTTTATGAATTACGTATATTTGGCATACGCAAAAGGAAAGCGGATAACTGAAAATCAATGCAACAATACATTTCAGTATAGAAATAATGGGATGGAGCCAGTTATTGTGTATAGTGGACAGTATGTTTGAAACAAAAGTTGAACTTTCGCAACTTCAAAATCAGAGTCGAGAAAGTTTTAAAAACAGAGAAAGTTGTTTATGCGTCAAAGAACTCACTTTTGCCACTTCATGTGCGTGTTGAGCAGACTTTAAAGCCTTTACGCGTTGTACGCTCCGATTTCACATTCAGAGTTTCACTCTCCTTTTACGCAAAACCCAAATAGCGGTCACATTCAATACTCGCCCTTTTCTTGAAGTTCTTTTTCTCCACCTTTCACATGGAAGAAATATGACGAAAGTAAGGCAGCTTGAAATCCGTTTATTCAAAGAAAAATGCTTTTTAACGCGTGGATGGATGCGTGAGCTTCAACTTCTCTTTTCTTATGGGTATATTTCAGGTGCCTCTAACTGCTGCAGAGTGTACGTAGAATTGCTGAATCCAACCAAGCACTTTCTTCTGCTAAACTTATTGTGATTTCCAGTAAAGGTTCCAAGAATTACATGCATGTGTGTAGGGATTTTTTTGTACATTTGTCTGCATACGACTTCCTAGATTTTCCCAATAATTGAGCAATGATATTTATCTGCCTCACAATTTTATTTGCTTTTTTATGTATGGCGTTCACAAAAGGAGTGAATAAAAAATGTGAAAAGGGTTTGTCGCGACAGTGTGTGTATATGTGCTCCTTCAGACGTATCTATTTTAGCTCAAAATGCACTTGAACATCCTTTTATCCCTTCTATTTTCTGAGTGAAATATAAAAGTCGGTGGGTGTGTTTTCTCTGTAATATTAAAGTGCAGTGCAGTACTCAAATCTAAATATAGACAAATACTGATAAAGGGAATCCGTGACAATTCAAATCTTTAATAGGGGTAGGCTACATGGTAAACAATTTTGTTGATACACTCACATACACTTATCGTTAGTAGAAAGATATGGATGTAGCCAATTTTTCATTTCCTGTGATAAATATGAAAATATTCCTCTAATGTGTTATGAAGAAATAAGCCATCTGTTATTGAAGTTATTGATCTGTTATTTTTGCTTAACACTTCAAACTGAGATTCACGACTCATGACGGAACTCCTCACGGACTACATGTACGGGACAGAAATGCATGAATGAACATGAAGAAAATGGAGATAAAAATCAAAACTTTTGAACCGGTCGCTGGCTTCGAATGGTGGAAAGCAAATTAGTTTGCATCATTTCATTAACTGTAATCGGTGTACATTACACACGAATCGAATATTGAGATTGAAACGCATGAACAAATTTTCTGATCCACCCAACAAATTCCTCAGGAGCAACATTGCGTGAGTAAATCTCAGTTACAAAATACACAATCCTGCGATATTTTATCTCCGAAACAGTTGTCCATGATGATTTTTGAGTTAATTAAGACGCATGATTCACGTTATTTACACGTTTTCCAGGAAATTACTGGTAGACGCAATACACATATGTTGACTCTACATTACAGTTTCGCCTCGTTGGCCAGGCTGATTTCAGCAATGATAATTTGATATGCAACTGAATGAGCGGGTGTGCTGAATAAACATCGAACCTTTTACACATCCTGGAATCCAACACCAACCCCAACCACAGCATAGCCCACGGTCTCGAGGATTCTGTAAGGTGAGGAAATTGAAAGGAAATGGAATTTCCTACTATTTATCATCAAAGTTGTTGACAACATGGCCCATTTCCACCCCACAGGCTTGAGAAATGGGGAACTGCACTTTTTGTTCGTGTTTTGCTCTCAAAAAGACAACAACAGAACTTGCGTGCGAAGGACTGGTTTTCAGTATTTCAGTTTATGTACATACCCGATATTACGGAGAAAATAATAATTATACATAATTAATGGATATGCTCAAGTGATTATGAACAGGCAAAGTATATAAATAATCCTACTTGAGTCAAGTTGGAACTCTTCCATATCACCCCCGATCAGTTCGATAAAACGAATGTTAACATCAGGAGCGATTCGTCTATTTGCCGCATAAAATCTTCAATATATCTCACTTAAATGGGCAGAAGCAGGAAGTAGCACATCTAAACTAAATTGGGAGCAATATATACTTTCAAGCAAGGAAGAATATTGGTAGACATTTGAGAGAAGGCCGACGAAGTTTTGATAACTCGTACAAGTATAACTTTGGACCCCATTGAAACCGAAACAAGTCACGGTCTATATTCGCATGTACATCCATGATTTTACATTTTGCGAATCAAATAAAGGTTTTTGAACATATTTTTACGTCTTGTGGTTGCGGTTGACCCAATAATATATTAGAAAATTCTGAATTATTTATTTCACCCTCCAACCATAAAAGGATTTTTTGTGAAAAATTCGCGCATGAAATGCAAATTGAAACCAGGGAAAGACAAGGGAAGACAGAAACACTTTAAATTCTTGTTTTGTTACGATATACGATATTCTTATAAAAGACAACGTGTCACCCGTCAAGGAATCGTATTGGTTTCACATTTCATTGCAGCATTCCACAAAACAAGCGACGCAACGAAAATATTTCCGCAAGGGAGAATCCCCACAAATTGTACACTTTCTATTGCCTGCTTTTCCACTTTCTTTGTCAATCTCCCGTCTTTCTCCGTCCACCTCCGATGTCGGCGTTGACGTGTCTCTCCGCTGATCATCCTGAAGTTTCCGAGTGTATGCCGATATTCGTATACTGAAACGGGTTATTTTGAGATTGTACACATTGTACAATGTACATGGCATGTGCCTATTCAAATTATTAGAAATATATCTGCTTAAAATATGGCTAAGAAAAGGTCTTTATGTGAGACACGGCGTGGTATGCAAAATTCATAAAAATGGCAACCGTAAAAGTCATACTAGTGACGTAGCAGGAATGAAATGGATTCCTGGCTTGTTTGCCAAGGGGTAAATTAAATAAATGCCTGTGTAGACTTGTTGGACGCTGACGCTGAAACTTGGGACGTACTATAAGGGTCAAACAACATCGTATCAAGTAAATTTTTAATAAAGAGTAAATGTTGATCATCCACTTGCTTCAACTCAACACAGAACCTGCCTCTACCAGGAAAGTAAGAATGTGAGTGTAAAAAATGTATTATGAAGAGAAGACTTTATTACGAAGCACGGCTATATTCATTTACTGATCCTTGTTGAGTTGACCAAAACCAGCCTTTGTATATTAAAGGCATATATAATATACATACATGAAGTGCGTACGTCAACTACAACAAGCATGAAGGAAGAAGCAAAACTCTACTTGAGCAATAAAGGCATGTTGTCCAAGAATGCTCATAATCATTATTATGATTTTTCCACCACATCTAAAAAAAGACTTCGTCAAGCATCTTTCCCTTCCACATCAAAGGACAAAAACGGAGTATTATTATGAATTCCTCTATCCTGGTGCTGCATGCCTGCATCCCCCACACGTGACCATTTTTGTTGTCTACTGCTGCGACTCCATACACAAATCCTTCTCCCTTGGCATCTCAGTATCGCGTCTCTGCGAGATCACGAGCAAAATGCACATCAATGCCAACAGAACGCATAACAGTTCATCGGAGGGAGTATTTTCAGTGAAACTGCGTACAATCGTCACGAATTGTCTCGACTACTAGAATTTCTATGAAGAAGGAGCAACAAACGCTTGTAGTCCATTCACGTACTCTGTGAACCTAAGTACGTATTCATCCAACGCACATCTGTGGGGACTATGTCTGGCGATTCAGAAGTACCTTCTACTTCTGTATGAGATGAGTGAAAGTGATAATCGTTAAGACCAATGTCTGCGTGTAGGATCATTACGGGAGGATGTAGCCACTTGGAATATTATGTAAACACATATAGTTCTCAATGTTATGATAATGTCTCGCAAGGCTGAATCATATTTTTGATAATATCTCTACTCTTCATATTCGCTTGAGCCATAAAGAGCTCCCATAAATACCTGTGTAATAACCTGGAAAAACGAGTATTCCTCAACTGTGCCATATTGAATGCGTGCAAATGTGTAAAGGTGCACAATATTATTATGAATTTCCATTTTACCTGCTCAAGATATTCATCACAACAGTTACAAACGGAGGGAGATCTATACTTTTATAGTCATCTTACAAGCTTCACTTTATCAAGTAATTCCTTTCCCACAAAACGATGATAATAATGGTATTATGACCATGCACTGTGCTGACATGCATACATAGTGCCACGTAAGGACTATTACCATTTTGCTGGCAATGTTTCGTAGTTCAGCTCCCTCAACCCATCATCAATGCCTGGCCTCGTCCAAGGAAAGAAAGGGAAAGTAAAAATATCTTCCATGAAAAATGGGAAGACGTTGTAGCAGGTCCTTGCCCCAAAAGTACTGCCTACATAAGCCATAGATATGCATGCACGTTCCTTCAGTCATGTCCATATGAATTCGTATTAGAAAAGTTAGTAAATGCAAATTCCCATGTTTATGACGATATTAGGCCTATAATAGCATTTCATTTATCATCGAGATAAGTCATGCCTGATGTTGTGGACTACATGCATACACAAGGATACAACACATATCGCAATCGCAATAATAATGCACTTGAATTACGGTGGAGAAATGAGAAGAGAAAAAGTGAATGCAAGTAGAAGGGTAAGGTAAAAAAAAGTTGTATGTGAAGATGTTGAGAAGAGCTCTTTTGTGATGCCGTGGTCTCACTCCACTTTAATAGCATTTTTTCTTTCTCGTTTTTCTCTCGGCCTTGGTGCCGCACTGTGTACAGTGCTTTCTTCAGCGTTCCAGGAATGCAAGAGTATTACAGCATGAAAATGCTGGAAAACTGAATACTTTCACCGTTTTTATTTATTTGTGGTGAAATTGGAATCAGAAAGGAATAAATAAAATTGCTCTCTGAAAGCGTCCTTCAGCCGAAGATATGGTTTATTGAGGATTCGCAGGAAACTAGGTTTCGTTATAACTTACAGAGTTGAAGTTTGTTTGCGAGAAGAAGAATTCAAGATTCAAGCGATCGACGGTCAAGTTGGTATTACATGAGATAATGCAGTTAGTCCAACAAATAACTTGTACATGTCCACAGGGGGAAAGTTGAAAGGAGAAAGTTAAGTGTATGCAGTAATAATTATTATTATTATTATTATTATTATTATTATTATTGACTTTATTGCAAACCACAGGCATACATTGTAATGACAGCATTGGTTCATAGGGCAGGAGAATTGAAGAAGTTAACAATAGTTAATATTGCATACATAGTGCGAGGATGTACATGGCTCTGACCTCGATCCATCCCGCACTGGATGGAGAAGTCTCTTATCCCCTGTACATCTCTAGTCAAACATATTCGTCATATTTATACAGTTTTGAAAAAAAAAAGTTAAAGAAGAAGTACATAGCTATGACCATGCTCTAGGCATGTCTATTATCCAAGTACAACTCAACTTAAGGCATCTGACTAATCACAAATTGATAAATTATATAATGTCATATTCAAATCATCGTCTTTCAATAAGAGATCTTGCCATGACAAGTACAATGACGATTTAGTAAACATATTAGAGTTAAAAATACTGTTTAGAATGAGATTGTTGGATTCGGCAAGGCGAATGAGCAATGAGTGCGCAGCCTGTCGACGAAGAGCATTCCAATCCGGGATACGATTGTTCGCAAACATGAAAGACGCACTTGTTCTTCTGGAGTAACCAAATATGATGCGAAATGCATCATTATAAGCTACTTTTGCAGCTTTCATAGATTTCTGATGTACTGGAAGCCACAAGCTTAAACAATATACTGATGAGAAGAAGGTTTTGAAGAAATATAACTTCACAGATTTACTGCACATTCCAAGGCGTGATGAAATGACGTTGGCTGTAGCATAAATTTCTCTTTTTCTATGAGAGATTTCTTCCGTGTCTCTTTCCCAGCAGCTCAGCACATAACCGAGATATTTCACTGACTCGGACCAGATAATTGATTTGCCTCTCATTTTCACTATTGGTCTGGTGTCATCCATCGATTTTGGGATATACGCTTGGCAAAAAGATTTAGTTACGTTGAAAGTTAAGTTGTGACATTCTGCATATTTTTCGCAGGTGTTGATTAGGACGCGCAGAGCTGCAATTGATGTGGTCAGAAGGCATATGTCATCCGCGTAAACAAGATGATTGCAGACGGTTGACCCAATGCGACATCCCATACCAGTCTTACTTAAGATAACGCACAGGTCATCCATGTAAACTGCAAAATAATAGGCGCTGGCAATTCCTCCTTGTCTGACGCCCTGTTGTACTGGAAACGGAGACGACACCATCTCATTCCATTTACACGAAAAGAGCTGATGTTTTAACCAGTACACAAGAAGATTTAGCATTTCAGGGATGAAACCACGCTTCTTTAGTTTATCAATTAGAATGTGGTGTGCTGACGCACTATATTCCTTGTTGAATACCTTGTTTTAGTTATCCATCTAAGCCAAACATATATAGGCCAACATTTTCTTGCTTAAGGGTGTCTGTATTTTGTCCTTCAATCCAAAGGGTGCTCTCTTTTTTCAATAACTTCATTTCGTTGACGAATGGAGATCTTCAAATCCAATTCAAAAAGGACCTATTTAATGACCAAGATAGTGAGGATATATGGATTTTAAAGAAATTGCAGTGAGGACAACTCGCTGTTGGCTGAAATCTGAAGAGGAGTACGAAAATGGAGATTTTTATTTTTTGTGATAGAGATGATCAAGATTCTCTGGGGCCAACCCTCTAAGTTCAACGACTGCAGTATGCTTACTAAAAACCCTAGGGAGATAAAATAATTGTCAAAAGAAAGTAGACTTCAATTGAAAGAAGAGTTTTCTATATTCCACTCTAACCAATTTTTGAAAGAGTTCCTCAGTTCCTATTCAATTAGCATGTTTCATCAGTGAAATGTCTTTCCTTGGTATTATTATCAGAAATTGGAAGTCTATTTTCAGTTTACATGATTGAATCTGAATCTGGACATCAGGTTAGTAAATAGTTATGAAGAAAGCGTCTTTCCTCCATTTTGGGAAGACATCATGTTCTTCCAAATGAACTTCTGAATAGCATTTGGCCTAAGACTTTCAGTGCTTGTGACCTGGCTTACAAATTGTTAATTAAAATTACTAATGCTCATGCACATGGCTGATTTGCGACCAACAGCGCGAGATATTTATTCTGTAAGCACAATTACAAGCACTAGTTTGCAGTTGGGCTTCAAAAGGGGTCAAATCAAACATGATGGACCGCAATATTTAGTATCAAATTTCCTTTGTTAAATGCAAGATAGAGGCTCTTTATTCCAAGAGTAACCCTGGGTTGATGTAACTGAATATACCCCCGACGTATGTATATTTTTACGGGGGCGATCATTCAATGAACTTCAAAATTAAGCCAAAAATCTACATCAACTCAAACTCTCTGCAAACAACTGATAACAGGGGAAACCGCAAACATAATTAAAATGTATACACACCACACACCTAACTCACTGTTGGAATTATAGGGATTAAGAGGCTTTATTGTGACAGTTGCTTCCATCAAAAGTGAGGTGGGATTTTCTGGTTTTCAAAGCGTTCAACTTCCTGTGAAAAATGCGTGTTTGTGTCTGTGTGTTGTATGCTCATATTCCATGAAGCCAAAAAAATCTATTCAATCCTTGACTCTGTGCCAGTGTTGTGCCAATTGAGTCGTGTGAGACTTGCGAGTTCTTCCATGAACTATGTAGTAAAGCTATCTTTTCTTTTGCTTTAAAAAACAGAGCCGTCACTCACTTTAAGATACTATAAGTACGACAGAGGAAAGGGTCCTCAGGGACTCTACACCTATTTTCGTCACATCCTCTTTCCCACCCCACACTTTCAAAATGGCTTATTCATTTCCATTCTTCTGGCGAAAGTTGCTTCCAGGGAGCCATTTTCACTTCCAAAAAAGGACTTCTAATAAATAACAACCCAAGTGTAGTGGACTTTCTCTCTCTCTCTCAGCTCCAAAGTCAATGGTGATGGTGCCGGGTGGACTACTACGAGAAGCTCTCCTCTCTCTCTCTCTCTCTCATAGCTCCTTGAGTATCCTACAGTGCATCTTTAAGCAACCAAACCATGAACGGTTCGACACACTCAACTAGCAAAATGCAAGTCACCCACCACTCCCAACCAAGTTAAGTAAGTCATCTTTCAAAGAGAGACGAGAAAGAAAAAAACCTCAGTTCCTCTTCAACGGAGAAATATGGTAAAAATGTGTGTCTTAAAAGTTGCATTACACAAAGTGAATGTGATTTCTTGTAATGCTCAAGCTGGGCCACCAGACCAGCACACTTTCACTCTCTTCCAACATATCATGTTCAACAAGACCTATAGACTTTATCGATCTTCGTATGGGACAGGAAAACACTTGAACGAATCAAAAAGTATCGGCATATAATATGGATAGAAAAGAGAAAAGGCACTGTGTATAAATTGCATCCTAACGCATCCAAGTTTTTTTCTTTATATATGTTCTCAACATCTTCTACGGATTTATTTGGTCTATCAATTGTATTCGAATTGGAGAAACAGTGGGAAAATACGAGAGGAGAGGAACAAAGATCATCGCTGACATTCTCAGACACACTCCACCCTTCTCTCGTTGTAATGCAGGAGAAGTATAAAATGTGTAGTGCATTGTGCATTTTGTATAATTTTCCCCTTTTGTGTGGAGGCTTAACACACATGGTAGCAAGTCCCTTCCTTCGCTACACGCTATCAGTTGGAGTCAGTCGAGAAAATTCATATCAGTGTACATATAGACACAGAGACGACTCCCCTTCGTGAGAAGGTTACCAATTGGCAAACCGATTTTCACCGTGAATTGTCACACATCACTGCAACACCTTTCTGAAAGGATTTTTGTTCGAGTCTTTCTTAGCCCCATAGTGGAACAAAGACATAAAGACGAAGCGCATAAAAAATTAAGTAGCGTAGAAAAGGACACACTCGATCCAGTTACCTTATTTAGTGGGGATGTTCTTTTGGGATATAGCTTCATCAAAATCGAGGAAGCGGAACCTCTCCATATGTATCTTTCGCACATTTTTATAGTGAAAAAATGCCCGGTATAAATAAACTCGCTATTTAAGCTTAAGAAGCATACGGTTTACCTAAGGTTTTTGCAAAGTACTTACTTACATCACTGAGCAAATCTAGCCTCCGATCAAAAACTAAAAAAGTGACGGATATCCTTCAAGACCTACAAGTTAAAACTAAGTTTTGGAGGGAAGAAGGGAGGAAAGGACAAGTGAGTGAACGGACGTCGCTTATACTATACTCTCTCCGCTGAAGATAAACTTTAAAAGCGTGGATTGACCTGAATACTGTATACATATTCTCAGTTTTTCCATTGATAAACATCTCCCCGTTACGATTTTTCTATCGGAAATCCAAGCTAAGTAGCTGGCCACTTTTGCTGTTGCAACTTTATTTTGCAAAGAAAATTTAAACTTTTCTTCTTCCTTCATCCTTGGTATTCTTTGCGTAGGAGAAACAATTTTTTTGTTCATGTTTAGCTAGAGCTATAGTTCCTTTTCCCCACTGCGATGAACGAATCATTTAGATTATGGACTGGAGCATTTTGCGATCTCAGTGATAAATTCTGTACATAAGTACACCTTATTGCCATTTGCCTTGCCTTGACCATTTCACAAGGTGATTCCTCCAGTACATAAACCAACCACGTAAGAAAGTGAAACTTTTATTTTATTCTCCCTGAAACTCTGTCGTATTTTTAGCTCACCAAGAGATTTTCATCGTCGTCAGCACCAGCAAGCAAACAAGGGAAAAAAGGAAACTTTTACTTCACACCTTATGTTTGTGTACTAGTTACCGACTTTTTCTCAACTTTTCTCCCCACTCTTTCGCCAACCAAACCAAACTGTAATACATTATCGAATATTATCCGGTTTTCGCCTCGGTTCAGAAAAAAACTTGATGATTCTCTTCTTTTCTATTGAATTCACCCTCGGACTTTTTACCTCTTACTTTCGATTTTTCCTGGAAAAATATTTCTATTTCCTCTCTCGCTGACGTTAAACATGGGAAAATCTCTCCACTCGTGATGGTGAGAACGTGGTCTTTACTTTCTTTGGAAAGTATCCTAAATCCTAATCCTCCAAGTCGAAGACTTATTCAAATTCAAGTACATAAATTACTTTGGTCTAATACATGATGCAATTCTTTCTCACTTATATAATTCTAAAAAAGTATGTCGATAAAGTTGCACTCTCAATGGAAATGGACAGATATTTAGTATATGGAGTAAAAAATATGTCCGTTGAGAGATATAAGTGAGTTAATAACCGTTACTGGACGGGCTACCTAAATATTCTATATGGATTACGGATCGTCATCCGTCACAATATTTTTTTAAGTTCCGCCGTTGAAAATTCAACTCTACATCCGAATATACGCTGTCTACATAAGCTGAGCTTTTCCATGCTCGCCTGCATCTGATTTTCTCAGCTTTTCCCAACCGTTGGCTGTTGGACTACAGAAGAGGAGCTCTCACTCTCTGCTACTGACTTGGTAGTTCCAACTGGTCGACTCCAAGCATATCCCGCTCCCGTCTCCTCGTTCTCCTCTCCTCATCATTCCATATGGCGATACATACGTACGAAGTGCAACCGAGAAAGGGAAATGTGCCGAGTCTGCTGGTTCCAATGTTTCGAGTATTTTTGGTGGTGGTGTTGTTCGTACTCTAGCGTTATATATCAACGAATGTAGCATGGGATTTGAGACTCATTCAGTAAGATATCTTCTCAGAACGTAGTGCGTGCAGCCGGAGTAAACACAAAACCGTTGCTCTCTCACCGAAGCTCTTGTGTGTGTGTGAGCTCAAACTGAAGTTGTGAATATATACGTGCCGGGTGAAGTGCGTTCCTCAAACGTGTATTCTTTTAAATATGGAATTGCCTATTTTTCTTTGAGAATTACAGCAATGCGTAAAATATCAGTTCAGTATATTATCTTATATGACAGACTTATTTCATCACGTTCATGTTAGCATGAATTGAAAAAATATCTTAAAACTGTTGTGACAAATAAATGTCCTCAAAATAATGACAACGTTTGGAAATTTGATGGCAACTTGAAGACACACCTGCTATCATCAATTAAATTTTTTTAAATCAGTTTATTTTGTTGAGAGTGAAGCTGTCGTACTCAAAAAATCATTTCATTGCCAACGAAAAGAAAAACACTCGGCTGGATTCTTGAAAGAAAGCGAGTGTCTGCAACCTGACATTTTCAACTCGAAAGACAAACCAAAAAGGCTAAGTGTACCCAGTGGACTTAAACATCTTCGTGTGAGCTGTGCGTTCAGTCGACATTCAGTGTTTTTCTGAACCATACATAAATTTTCCATTTTCCATTTGGGAAATCTGCTGATGTTTGCGTATGTCACTGTTGTAACGTTGCAATAACAAGGAAAATAAAAAAGGAACAAACTAGTTTCTCTCTGTCTTTTTAGCGAATCTCATCGTGCCCTCCAAACATTCTGCACTTTTGCACTTCCTCGTCTCTTTGTTTATCTTCCCGAGTGACAGTAATGATTTTGGTGGTTTGTCTTCCTATTTTCTCAAATGCGGGGCGAGATGTCATCTCATGAAAATGATGGCGAAGAATGGGATTGAGTGAGATTATATATGTGAATGCATATTTTAACAGTTGAGATAAATCTTTGCTAAAAATATACTCAAGTCGGCCAAAGAACCAAAAACATTTATTGAAAATTGGAACAAAAAAATACAAGAATATTGTCAACCGTCGGAAGTTGTAAGTTGTAATATATACTTTTTTTGTAGAAAAAGGAGCAGTGCACTAGAGCAACTTTTCCGGAACACTTGTGTCTGGCCCTTTACAAACGTTGTTGAAAACATTTCTCTTTCAACATATTTTACGACCTTGCAACTGACACTTTTGCGCTATAAATTTTTATATTACATTTTTGTACCCGAGTGAAAAGTGACTGATGGTGATTGACTGGCTCGGCCGAAAAAGGGGCAAGCAAAACGGTAAAAACTTCATTTTATTTTTCTTGAATGCATCTTATGCACTTATATTCACTCTCACTTTCCTAGAAAAACTTGTGCGCTGAGGAAATCATTGTGAAAGTCTCAATTTAAACTATTCTATTGAATGGCATAACTTTTGCATTTTCTTGTTGATACAATAAACCATACATACGCTTCCCATTTCTAAAGAGGAGATAAGGGGGAAAGGAAAGTGGCATCCAACTGGGAGCACAAGTTTGTGGAGAAACGATTTGAATGAAATTGCTCCTTTTAAAAATTTATTTACCAGGATATTTCTGAAAAATTCCTTTGATAAGCGTCAGGGAATGGGGATTCATGTGGAGTATCACTTGTGTTATGTTTTTGATAGTTTCCATTTTTTCATTTTTTCTTCTTCTTCAAACTTAGATCTTCCTTGTCACTGTCCTTGTCAGCTAGCGTTATCTAAAAACATTTCATTGGGGAATCTTTAAAACTAAAAAGAGATGCACTTGTGATTTTCTTTTTTAAAAAGTGTTTGCAATCTTTCTTAAAATATCCTGCTGCCATCTTCAATTCCCCCCAACGCATTTTTTAATACCTGTAGCTTGAACGAGTTGCATTGTGTAATAAAGCGGAATATATTGCATCTTTTCCATTTCCTTTGTTACCTGCTTTGTCGACGGGAAAGGGGTGATTGTATGAAAACGTACCATCCCATCCCACCGAGCCATGTTCCTTGTCTCGTGTAATTTCTTATTTTTCTTTAAAAAATGTTTTTCCTTCTCCTTAACATCTCTTCCCCTTTCAACTAAACAGGAAAAATATGGTAAAGCTTTACCTGCCGCTCTTCTTTCCCCTTTCACCGTCATCATCATCATCAACTTGAAATTACGGCTGTAGAGTTGGGATTGCGTTTATAAATTGCTTGTTACATGTGGAGAAAATGAAGAAACAAGGAGGATACTGGGGAAAGGTTGGGTTTTGGATGATTTTTCTTGTCTCCGAGATAAAAATAAATGTAGCTTGGGAGAGTAGTTCGTGAAGTACAGAAAAAACGGAACTTGCTTTGATGCACTTTCATTGCAATTGGCTAAGCACCAGCGAAAACTAAAAAAGTTAGCCGTCCCTTTTTCTTCCTCGCTTTATTGGAGGCAACCTCAATGTAAAAATGAGATTCAAGGGGAAAATTCACCCAGAAATATTTTTTTGCTTCTCTTCCACCGTAACTTGTACCTTTTTCTCTGTAATGTTTCGAAAAAAAGACTTCACTGTTAAAGTTCACAAACAAAAACATCCTCTCCTGGACAAATTAAAGTTTGGACAAGTTGCCAACAAATTTTTGGGATGTCATACCCTATTCCCCTCTGTCTCGTCTGGTCTGGGCTCGGGTATCTATACAAGTTGTGCATTTCATCCGAGAAATGTGTGCGGTGTCTTTTTGTCTTCGCGGTGGCCATCCACCATATAGGAAAGCACTTTGTCCAGTTGGATTGAAAGCATAAAATGGGAATGCTCTAATTGGAAATAGCTCTATTTGTTGAGTCGTATTATGTGATACACGCCAATTCTATAAATATCAGTTTGCTAGGATGTCAACAACGCACGAGTCGAGGCTAAAGTGCATCAGAGAGAGAGAGAGAGATAGCAAGATTTCACTCAAGCCTTCTTCGCCGGATAAATATCCTTGAACCCTTTGAGTAAACCCCATCTCATCCGATTACCATCAAACCTAGGCTCCTTTTCGCCATTACACATTATTTTCTTTTTCTTCTTTGTTGACAGGCAGAAGAAAAGAAGCGGAAACAACGCGGGGAATAAATGGTGGACAGAAGAAAATATACGTCTGATGCACGGTGCACCCATTCTTTCTGCTGTGTGAATAAACCAATTCTCCTGTCATAAGGATAACCAAGGTTGTACTTTCACATTAGAGAAAATCCAGGCAGAAGCAGACAACATAGCGAGAAAAGACAAAAGGAGGAGAGAAAAATACTTCAGCCCTAAAGCCGGAAAGGAGAAAGCCGAGAAAGGATAGGAGGAATAGAAGCTTGAAAAGATTGGCTCATGGGATTTAGTGAATTATCTAGAATTCACAGCCACATGTGTGAGAAATAAATGTTATTTACGTGTGAGGAGAATTTTATTCTGGAAAACGAGACCTTGAGCTCGGCTGATGTAGGGAGGAACGAGTTTTAACTCACGAGCGAGCATTACATACATTACACACCGTTGGAAGGTTGAAGTGTGGTCTACGAATTCCGTCGTTTTTAATTCTCTTTTAGAAGGTCTCAGTTGCAAGATTGATTCTTTCAAAGTACACAAAAACGACTATTCGAGATAATACCGTGTTTTTAACAACTATCAGACTTTTAATGTGGCAATATAGTTTAAAGCGGATTTTCCTATGTGAAGAGTTTGTGCTAGTAAGTTAACTTAAAGCTCTGTCTCTGTGAAAGAAAAGAGGAAATGTACCTTGTGTACTCGTCGCATTGTTATTAATATATCAAATGCATACGCACCTTTCCAGGACATTACGTGTTCCTTGAGGCAGTGAATAGTAGACTTACAAAAGCAAACCTACACTTTCACTTCTTTGAATTCAAGGAAGCTTTTCCGCTTTCATGCCTTTAGGTTTAATTCAGAAAACAACGGAAGCGAAAAGGATTTTTTATACCTCTGCATCCCAAGCATTGATCCCAACGGATTGTATAAATATATATAAAGTTAAAAGAATAGAGCATAACTTATTCTGAGAAACATTAGTGTTAAACAAGCTATAGTCTGTTGTTTTTGTGCCCTCACATCTGATGAAACTTTGAAGACCCTGTGTGTCATTCCCAAGCGCCATATGCGGCTTTGAGGTGTTTTTCAGTGGTTGTTGTGTGGAACTCTCATCGGGATACGTTATATTATTGTAGGAAAAGAGTTCATGCTCTGGGCCTGGTTTCGGGGTCTACTACGCTTTGCATTCAACCCCAGTAAAAACGTGTGGATATATAGGAAAAGCAAATAATTCCAACGAACTTGAAATTCAGATGCGTAAAATGATGTTCGCATATAAACTCACATAAATTCCTGAAACGAGGAGGAGACTATTTTCAATATACGAGCACATATAAAAAAGTGCGTGCTTGTGGAACTGTATCGAGGGGTGGGAGTGTGTGAACTTGAGCTGAATTATTTTTTCGCATTATATACTGATCACAGTAAATCGTACTTGAAAACTGACTCCATTTCAAACATTTACTCTGAAAGTTATGTTATAAAAGCGAGTTGTCTCGGGAGAAAATCGAAATCTCGTAGAGGAACAACCGGGAAGGGGAGGCAACGGAAATCCATCATTTTTTGAAGGAATCGATCATCATTCATCCAGAGTCGTCCCGTTATATCGCTGTCTATCAAAAGGCAATACGAAATCCCGAAAGGAGTCCACAGAGTTGGAAAAATATACAAAAAAAGAGAAGAAGAAAACGTTTCGTTTCCATTCCAGTTATCAGGCCATCATCAGAGAGCACGCTGCGCCATCCACTAATCGCAATGGGACCGGGAACGTCGTGGCAGTGGCGGATCCTTTTCTTCATGATTTTTTGCTGGAATCTATGCAGCACAACAACTGGTAAGTCAAGTCATATACAAGTTTTCCTTTTCTAGTTGAAAACTAGCTTTCAGACCAGCCAGACAGTATTCATTCCTCCTCCTCCTCCTCACAAATCGGGTGTTCAAAGGGCACAAAGATTGTAATCAGAGGTTGTCACTTCTCACGTTTTCAAACGTCTTTATTCTGATGGAACTTTTATACCTCGAATTGACAAGGAAGAAGTTTAAGTTGCGCCTCTGATCCACGCCCATCATATACAATATACGAAACGAGATTAACGTATGAGGATACAGCGGTATATTATATGACATCATCCAATGTTCTTCACATAAGAAATGAAAGTGCATTAAATGTATACCTATGCCTATATATAAATGTATGTATATAGTGTCACTTCGCCACGAAACAGCTTTTACTTTTTAGTTCGGTTTCGTACCGACTTTTTGTATTTTTTGTTATCGAAAAAGCCGCAAAACAGGGAAACCTACTTTTTCCATATTGCATTCTTGCTCGAACAAAAAAAGTGAATTACAAAAGCAATTTGAGCATGAATCCCACCCAGTAAACATTTTCATATCTCCATTTAAAAAGGGAAGAAAAGAGTTTTTTAGGTGAAAACTCGTGTGTCAAGAAAAGAACTTAGCACTTAGCGACTTCCATTTTTTCCCTTTTGCTGTAAATGAAGTTGTTCCAACTTTCTGACCGACTTCTAAAAAACATGTATGGACATAAATTCAAAGGCACTTTCTCCCTCTCGCCATAGCCAAAACTATCCAACTTTTGATTCTTTTAATAGACTTGTCCAACCAAGGACGGAAGAGTTCTTGTATGTGGTTAGTGTGCTAATGGTGAAGACAACTTTACGCATTTTGTGCCACAGTTGCTTCTTTTGCAGAAGATAATTTTCCATGTCATTTTCGGGGTTTTGTGGTGGCGGAGTAAAATAGTAGTGAATGAATGCAGGGTTCATTAGTGTATTTTTTAATATGTGAATATATATTCCAGCCAGGTTTAGGAACAATACTCACCCACAGATTTTTGCTGGTAATAATGAGCTCAGCTATTTATACAATTAGGGTGGCTCCTCTTGTATGATTTGAGTTTTATTCTTTTCTTACTTTGGGAACAGTTTGCGAAAATCTGGTCAAGAAAATGGGAATTAATAAAAAGAAGTCAGAAACGAACATTATAGTTTTTGCAACAAACTTTTCAAAACTAACTTTTTTTCTGGTTTGAACACAAGCAGAGAGAACGACCAGCATCACTATGGGCTAGACTATTACTGCACTGCGCATCACTCACGCTCTTCACTTCCACATCACGGCGCGATGTTATCATCATCATCAGCAACTATGCTGACTTTCATGTTGATGTTTTCAGCAGCGTAAGTGCTACGTGCTTGATCGTCCAGTCACACCTTCTCCCCCTCAATTCTTTTTTTTCTTCTTCTTCTCTCGCACAGCGAGTTGTTGTAAAAAGGGGAGACAAAATATCCAGCTTTAGGAACAATTTTTGGTTGTCGGACACGATCTTTTATTGCTCTTCCTCATAATGAAGTTTTTAAGCAGAGCTTGACGGAATTGGGGATGTGTGTGAAAGTTTGGTAAATACGTTTTTTCTAGTGGTGGTGTGCAGAACACCACAGAGAAAACTTTTTCATAGTGACTGTTACACGATCTGTTTGCAGAGAAGGGCATTTAGTTAGTATAACCGTGTGGCTATACATTTTATATAAAATATATTAAAGCTGTATGTGAGAACAAGGCATTTAAAAAAGTTTTATTTGGGTTACTCGGTTGATCTGCGCCTGGCTTTTACACTAGAATGAGTTTTGCGATTATTGGGGGGAATTTCACTCTATTAAGTTGGTTTTTGGCAAATTGCAAACTAAAAGCAGAATCTTCCATTGTATTTATGTATACATTCCAACTTTTACGTACGTATACGACACAACAAATACATCCTAAATGTAATCAGAAATTGGGCTCAGTCGCAATCATTGAAAACCTTATTTGAAATGGAAAGTGTAGGTCAGGGGCCTTCCAAGTGGAAAGGTTGAAGAATACGCAAATATACAAAGCTTATAAACTAATTTTTTAAACGACTGCGCATATATGATCATGTCTATTGTATGCATTATCTTGAATATGTATGTAATCCTTGCTACAAAACCAGGAAGCAATAAGCAGTGCATGTCGGAATCAGTGGTATATGCTACCTCGTATCTTCCAAAGTGAAAGTCGAGTTAAACGGAAGTTTCTTTTTCGCGACAATTCCACATCACAATAGTGAGCATATAAACTTTTGTGAAGACGACATGAGTGAAAGATTTTTTTATATCTGTTTTCGCGACAAATGCTTTGTTGTTGGAGGCTGGTGGCTGTGGTGGTGAAGTGCTACCACGCACGCATACACAAATGATGATTGCGAAGCCTTGAAACAAGATAATAGTAATGATTTCCTTTCCAATTGGCTATTCACAGTTGGCGAAATTGGCAGTTTATTCGGAAGGGGAAACGGTCAAATAGAGAAAGGCGACAGAGAACGACTTATTTGGAATAAATCTTTTTATTTGACGCCACTAACCCATCAAAAATCCTATCACACTCAATTGCCGCAGTAGTGGCGGTTGTCAATATACATGCATTCATTTTTTGATTCCAAGAATCACTCTAGGCTCCGTCATGTACTTCTGGGCTATTGTGCGAAAAGGCTGCTCTAAATATAACGTGATTTTTTCCTCCTTTATGCAAACCTGCAGAAGTAACGTCGCCTCTTGGCTTTGTAACAGGGACCACTTCCTGCGTTTCCTCGATTCGCAGAATTTCACGCAAAAAAAGTCGTGTAACTTCCTTTTTCGCAGTGACTGGAGTCTATGAGCGAAAAGTGCTCGTTTTTTCTGCGAAATAAAAAATGTACACATGGATTTCATTCACATGTCTAGTCTCCATTCAGCAAAAACCTTGTTTATTCGAGGAGAGAAACCAATGGTTCATGGGCATGTTATAAAAATATGCTTGGGGCTTCTAGTTACTTGTACCAACTACTGTCTCACAATTTCACGGTATACGCATTACGTTCCGACTTGGCAGTCAAGCAACCCCTTTTAAAATCATTTCCCCTATTTTTCGTGAAAAGTATAAAATTCTCATCTCATCTATAAAAACCTGTGTCTCTCTCTTCACCCTACTTTTCCTGATTGCGAGTTAAGTTCAGTTAGATGAGTCAGCGTCTACTATATTTTCCTTCCTGCGTGAATGTCTGCCTGACGAAACAGGATTTCGAATTCAAAGAAAGAGAGAGAGAGAGACAACATGCGACAGTAAAATATATGGGAAAATACAGATAGAAGGTGCTCATAGGCTTTTTATCTTTTTGTACTAAAAACAGAACTCTTATTTAGAAAAGGGTTTACTACTCTTGTATAAACAATGAACAAATGAGAAGCGTGCTTACATTGGTATACATAAGCATTATTAGGGATAATAGCCTTATCCCTTTCCATCGCCTACCACACCACTACTATGTTTACTATATTACCACTTTCATATATAGTCATCCACTCTTTTCGCACATTGCAAAATATACGAAGGGAAGGGAATGTTTGTACATTATCTACGTTTGATGTGCTATTTCCTTAGAGTTTCTTTCCCATTGCCTGAGCAGAAAGCTTCAGGTCTTGGATGCTGTTATTACTGTAGTATCTAAACTAGAGCTTTCCTCCTGTTCTCTACACCCTGAGCTCAAAGTCTTTAAGAGCCCTTTTGCACTTGATAATGTGTAACACATTTTGGAATACTACAACCCACATAATATAAGGATGTTTTTGCAACTCGGTGTGGGAAAGTAGGCGAGTGAAAATAAAAGCCACAATGAGAATATCTACATATAGAGCAATAATGTGTAGTGAACCGTATTCGTGTTCCTCTCCTCCTCACCTACTTTTTCCTTCCTTCCTTCTTCCTCGTTTCATCCTTAAGAGCTGCTCTGAAAGCGATTCAGATCATGCATCTTCATATTCACGTCGGTTGCAGAAAAAAATGTTGCAATATCTGTTACTCACGTTCTTTTCATTGGGGTGCCACAAGTGTAAAATGGGTATAGATAGAGCTTTTTTTAAGGAAAAACTCAAAATGTGCTTAGTTCACCATTTTATGACATTGGCATTGGTTGAGTCGAAAAATTGTGCCTACTACGGCAGTACATCGGGTATTGTATTGTATATGTATTTATATACTTTCTTTGTATACATAATGTACATATCTAATAAGCATTAGCATGAGTTCCCTTTGGAATTCATAAATTTAAATTAATGCATCATTAAAAGACAGTATTATGGCTTAGACTCGCTTTTTCTATTATGTGGTGGGAATTTAAAGAGAACATGTCAAGGTGAAAGTGAAAGTAGCCAAGCATGCCATATTGGTGTGCTCCGAATATCATCGTCGTCATCATCCTTTAGCGGAATATTAAGCCTCTGGCTCTTTTGTACCTATTTTTGGCATTGGTAAGGAGTTTACTTACTCACATTTAGTAGCTTACTGAAGATACGCGGTTTATTGAGGAGAAAGTAAGGAAAGCATGCGAGGAACTCACCTAATTATCTTAGCTCTGTTGGCATACATAACAAAAGTCTCTTCTGCTTACTAGTCCCAGAGCGAAATGTACTTGGTTGGATATTTGAGTGAATTGTCTGGTATTGTATGTTACGAGAGATATTTAACAAGAATTAATCCTAAACCAGGGCAGTAAGTATTCTCTGTGGCCCTTGGTTTTATGAGAAGATTAGTGTGGTTAATACTAGGAAAAGTAAGGACGAGACAGAGAGAGAGAGAGAGACTACACATCTCATAATCTCAAGGTATAATTAACTTTCCTTTTAGTGTCACATTCATAAACTTAATTCTGAAATATTGTTTTCGATGCATTAGATGGAAAAGTAAGTCAGTGGATCTTCGCGCTCGCACACGAAATCTTATTATTAGCAGTTTGCGTTGTTTACGTATATCATGCGAATCCGGGATGTAGGAAAGGAAGTCAACATTCTCATAAACTGTTATTAGCCTTGCGATTCCTTGAATTTCGTAATCTAATCACACAACTAACCCCTTACACCTTACTGCTTTTAAAGCACTAGGATTTCATCCGGCAAATTCTCAGTGAGCCTAAAACGTAACGTGAATATACACTCACAAATAAATGTATGTATTTCAACACAATAAGCTCGGGCACATTAATTGTGTTGACTCAAATTCAACACGGCAAAATTCAATGATTAAGAATTTAATTAATTCCAATTCTATTTTCGTGATTTTGATAATGACTCTCACACAGGCACACAGCAATCAAATAATATTGGATTTTTATTTTCTGATGAGAATTAAATTCAACACTTGAATGACACTGCGTGCCATCAGCCCAATTGGTTTAGAAAATATTGCTACATCTTATACAAACAGTTCTCTGGAACCATTCATTTTAAACCCTTTGCAAATAACAAGAGTCGAAAAACATTGCCGTTTTATAACAATATTTGAATGATCCTCGTGAATGAATAAAAGCATTATGATATTATGCATCAGTAGTAAGTACGCATACTGTATATAGATTCAGATAAAAATCTTACGATTAGTTTCTTCCCCCCATCCCTTGTTTGCAACTTGTGTATTCATGTGATGTGAAAATTAAAGTCGAAGTTCGAAGAGAAAGTTAAGAGTGTCTCACGAGAACAAATACTTACTTACGATACGACGGGATATATATTATTATTGTGTATCTATACTCTAAACTCTAAACACATCCATTTTGTGTCAGGCACTACCGGTGTAAGTGTTGGAAGCAGCTGCCTGTAGCTCATTTCATGGAAATTGTTGACTACAACAGAACGCTCACATAAAAGTAGCTATAGAGTATCCCCTTTCCCCTAATCTAAAGATGGTTGGTTATATGCATACAGCTCAATACGGAAGCTCTCCATTTCTCTTCTGCAGATACTTTTCCCATGTTGACAACAAATCAAGCAAAAACCTTAGCCTTGTAGAGTTGAGAAAGAAAGCTATTAGTAGTCTACATCAGCTTTTTTTGGACAAGCTTTCAATTAATTTTTGATGAGAAACTTAGATGAGCGAATGGATTCTTGAAATTTTGTGCTCGGAACGAGAGAGAGAGAGAGAGAGCTCAGCACGCTGAGCCCACTTTTAACTGCACTGCTGCGTTGTGGGAGATGTATGTATGACGCGTGTTCCTTCCAGACTTTTGAGAAACTCCACTGCAGCATTAGTGTTGCTGTTTTCCTTTGTTTTATCAAACGATGTTTACATTTAATCATCGTGTCGCTCAGTGATGATAAGAACATACGAAGGAGAAAAATACATTCATGCGAAACTTCTCTGGCGAAAGGATTTTGTATGTACCTCACACATTATGAGAAGTCAAAGACCTTGGTCGTCCCATGTACGAAATTCTATTTAACTCGTCAACTGTTTGAAGCCAGCTCAATTTGTAGATGGTCAGCCTAGACAGAAGACACATTTATTTGAAAATCTTGTGTTTTTCGCACCGAAAGAAAAATACATTTTATCTTTTATCTTCAGTTAAATTTGAAATATATCAAGAGGTTTTCATGTGTCATAAAAATCTGAGTTCGTGTCATTCGGTCGTGTCGTATATTTTCTTGGGGAATGAATGGTGATGTGTGGGCACTTTTATGGTTATCTTTTTATATTTCACGTTATGTTTGCTGAATTACAGATTACGAGCTGGAGGACTCGGAGGAATTTCTGCCGAAGACGACCTCAGAACCACTTCCCTACTTTGATGATCATGCCAACCTGACCAACATAACGGCTCCATTGGGATCAACAACATTTCTACATTGTAAAGTCAACCTGCTGCAGGATAAAACGGTGAGTGAAGATATGGGATGATAATGTGTGTTTACATTTTATAGCTAAGTTGTTACTTTTTTGTAGAGATTTTATTTTTCACGATCCTTACCTCGAGTCGCGCACTTGAAGCATTCCGTTATCGCCAAAAGTGTCTACTCTGAACAGTGCGATACGTTTGCTGACTGCTCTGCAGGAAAATGATAACGAGTGATGGAAATTGGAAGAATGCTTAAAACAATAATTGCTTTTGGGAGTATTCTTTCTGAAAGTGGATGTGGGTATCAGATGTCGCACATATGTCCTCGTCCTCCCACACTCAAGACTCACTTTCTGAAATCATGAAATGAAAGACGAAACTAGGATGGTGAAACTTGTACAGTATTGTCGCGAATTTCACATTATGGCAGACTAGAAGCAATCATATAGCGGTCACTTGACTACTCCGTCATTTCTTTCCTTTTTTTCATTGAGTTTGCCAGCATTTGCCAGAGTTCCAGGTAGAATCTTATATCAAAGGGGTTTTAATGCTTCGCTGCATCTGCTTTTACGATTGTGAAGATTGATCGTAGCAGGTCTGAGGCAGCACAAGTACATTTGTACATGTATGAAAACAGAGATGGGCTGATTGTTCTTGATATATTTTTATGGATGGCATACTTTGGTGTTTTTCATCAAAGGAGTTGCATGATCGAAAATTTTCCACTTTCATCTTGTCTCCTATTCCCGTGAAAGTATAACTTTAACAAGAAGAATGAGTAAAAGGATGTAGTAATGCAATGTACCATAATTGCATCACAAATTCCTGGAATCAATACGTCCTTGCAAATTTATCTTCACTTCGCTGAGATGAATATACCTTTTACCAATATTCTGTGTATGTGTGCTCCTTCGTTGGGTTCGTGTATTAAATGTCATTTGCCTATGATGGGAGTGCAATACCATTACTTGCACACTTTTCCATATTGATCGTTAAGCATAATTTCTCCCACGAGCATTTTAACTCAACAAAACATTTCTCATTGTCGATACCCTGATGGTGTTTAGTTTTTTACCAGTCAAGTCCCTTTCCAAACTCTTCCTTCCGTTCGAAGCTGCAGTAAAAGTGCACTGTGCATATATTTATTCCGATGAGTGCTTATGGCTGCAGATGAAGCCTCCTCCTGTATTCAGGAGGAAGAGGAGAGCTTGAGAGAAGAGCAGAGCTTGCTTCTACATCGCTTTTAGTATTCCACCCAACTTTTTGACGACATCAATAAACAGACAAAGTGGATCCCATCTGACATTTGACATTGACACTAATACTCATACTCATCACCCTTTATTGTACACTATAAAAAAGGTAAGCTGCAACGAAATTGCTATGCGGTACGTGTGTTCTTTGGAGGAGGCTTTGATGATGTAGTTTATTCACAAAACCTGAAAATGGTTATAGGAAAAAAGTAACTTCCACACATGCATTCGTATTCATACGAGTTTGGGTTTGGAGAGTGGAAAGTGCACTGGAAAATGTCTATCGTTTCTCCACGTTCTCTGCTGCAATTTTTATGGACTCCTTTTGGAATTCCCCGTGTGCTGTTTCTGGGTTGGAAGGGTAAAGAGATATATACTTTATACTAAAATGGTGATTTTCTGCCTTGAGGCTTACTTTTCTCAATTTTTCTCCGTAAAATATCTACCTTGTAGATGGGGTACACGTAAAAAAGGTTTGTTCTATTCATGAGCAACCACGAATTTCAGATTTGCTTTCATTCTCGGGGGTAAACAGGCTTTAAGTTGGGCATTGCCTTGTGCAATGCAATTCACATTTTTTGTTTACATTTATACATGTAATTTTCTCCGTTCGTAAATGCTTTTCCACATGCATACCTACACACAATTGCCAGTGCACCACTTTCATTCCCGGTGCTTTCATATATGCACTCTTGAACACTTTTTGGTAGCTGATCAGAGAGAGGAAAATGGAAAACGGAGAAAGCAAATGGACATTTGAGGAAAGGAGCGAAAGTGAAGATTGCTTTTTGTGCAAACCTCGAGAATTCACATATATGCTGCAAGCAATATACATATTTTTCATTTAAAGTTGACTTCTAGCAAAAATATGTGTGCATGATTTTTGACAAAAAAAATGTAATTCAAAAACAAGTAAACCTCTATCCAACATTTACACACATAAACATATATTTATATATATACTCTCATATATATGTTCACATTAGATATAGTTTAGTTTGAAATAAGTGTGTAGGCAATGTCCCATCTCATCCAATTCAGCTTCTCATTCATCCCTTTCACATTTCATTTCATTTGCCTATTTCCTCATCGCCCCCTTCTGCTCCTCCGCTCCCTGCTTCCTCATTCTCCTCTTCGTGTTTGACATGCCTTTTTGATAAAAGAACATGAAAGATCGTTGTGTAATACCTTAACTTCGGGAGAGGGTAGAGAGAGAGAGAGAGGATAACGGACTGATTTTCATGAAAGATACCAAATTGTCATAGACTTCCTACTCCACGTATGACGCATGTATGTGTAAAGGCTTTTCATTTGATGTAGGCATGTACATGATGTAGTCTTCCGAGAAGAGGGACATAACTTTGTCTCAACGTCCTGTCTTATTGAAGTGGAAAGAGAAATTGAGTTGGCTCGCTGGTCTGGTGTGCCTAGTGAAAGTGAGTGTACAAAGAGAGCTGGAGTTTTTGTCCAGGACTGTGTGTATGATATTCCAAAGTCAATGGAGATGAAAAAGAGTATTTCCGAGTCCCATTTGCATCCAGATATGACATAAGGACTCTTTACAGCATATACCTTCTGCACGTTAGAGTTGGAGGTATTGTGTGATACTTTTACACGTGGCATCTTAAACGAAGACAGGCATATCTATGATGATTATCCATTGTCAGCTAACGTCTTTGAAAAAATACTCAAACGGGATTTCTTTGAAAAGGGAGATGATCGTCGACCATAGTCGTGTCACTACCTTCAAACCCCATCATTGAGATGAATGAGATCATCTCTTGACTGCGCTGTGTGTTACCTCCGGCGGATGGAACCGTTTGTTGAACAAGATATCTCAAACCGTTAGTACAGTTAGTGCTCATGAAGGGTTGCTGTAGTCACATCTGTTCTGTTGATGATATGCACGTGGCGCAGCTTACTAAACAACACAACTATTTTTAAAGATTTTTGAGTTATGAAGCTGAATTTTTTTCGGAAAACAAATCATTCGTAATTAATTTTTAGATCGGTAACAGCACGTACGAGCCGCGTGCAATTTTTCAATTCATTAATCCATTCAATTTTATCAATTGGCATAAAATCATTGATCCTAACAAGCTGACTGACTTTTATTATCAACTCAACTCCCAAATCCAATTATATTTCCTGTTTTCATCAAATTGATCTCAATCATCTCCTTTTCCGTACGACAATCATAAATCAGAAAAATTATATTCTAATAAAAATGGTAGTTGAAACTCGAATTGGGAAACAGAAAAATACGCTCGAATTGGCACAAAAGCTCAGTCAAAAGACAAAATTTACAACTGATGAGGTGAGTACATAGCACACGTACATGCGGATGTATGTTTTTATGCTTATAGGCTTTAGCAGAAAGAGATTTTTTGCTAGCTGAGTTTGAGTTTGCAAAATGACAGCTTACTCATGTTCGCCTGTCACACTGACAATGTCTTCAGTTTCGCTTTCTTTACCTCCTGCTGTAGTGCAAGTCACTGCTCGCCATGTATCAAAAAATATCGGCACTGGGGAAGGTGGACCGGCTCCGCTTTAGAGAAGTGCTTCATACAACATTTGACATTACAGATGACGTCATGTTGGATCGAGTATATAGGGTGTTTGACACGAGCAACGATGGAATTGTAAGAAGCAGAAAAGTCCTTGACATTTTTTGTGTCTATTTGAATGAAAAATTGTATGCTATTTGAATATAAACTTGTTTGAGCCAAGTAAGTCTAGACAATTTCACAAAGTCACGTCACTTTCATGCGTGAAACTGTGAAAGGAAAAAGAAGCATAACAAATAATAAAGTTTTTTTTTACTTTTTGTCATTACGAGCAATTTGTTCAAACAAAAAATATTGTATAATTTGCCATTAGGTCGATGAGACAGAGTGGGTGGAAGGAGTTGCTGTGTTGTGTCGTGGAACACCAGAACAACTTATCGACTTTTGTTACACGACATACGATATCAATGGAGATGGGTCTTTAGCAAGGGAGGAGTTACATCATTGTACGTTATTGTGTTTCTTCACCTCGACTAATAACGAGTATTTTCTCGCTGTTTCCTAAACAAGATTGTCTTTAATAACCTGTAGGTCTAAAGGGATCGTTATTTCCTTATTCGGGTGTATTGAATAATGACGAATTAGAGGAAGGAATTAGAGAAATTGTCGAGGTAAACTAAGCAAACATAACTCGAACTATTATCGAAGACTTAACTAGGGAAGACTTAACTGAGGGATACATAATAATCATTTGAAAAAGTACAATTAGTAATGAGACATCTTATGACTTTTGGATGTCTTTCTTCAATTTTAGATTACAATGAGAAAACTTGACGTAGACAAGGTACTAATAAACTACCACCGTGCTGTAACGCATAAGAAATTACTTATTAACCTTTTCATTAAAACTAGTCAATTCTTAAAGATGCCGTAATTTTATGATTAATTGTTTAGGATGGTCAAATCACTGCGCTAGACTTTAAAAATGCGTGTTATCGCGATCCGCTTTTGCTCCAATCAATTGGACCGTGTCTGCCTCCCGCTAAATCATTAGCTGCCTTTATGGCCACTTTTACCGAAAACTATCGTTCTTACAGTAGCGAGTGGAGTGGTAATACGCCCATAACATAATTATAACATATTTATTACCGGTTTACACGTAGATATATATTATGCTATCCGTTTTATGCACTTTTCAGAGGACTGGAAGGTCCACTTTCCCGGAAGTGCGAAATCCAAAAAGAAAATGAGCTCAAGTTCAGCAACAATAAATTGAAATCAAAAGTTTAGGTATAGTATTTAACAAATTGTAAATCCTCTGTCAAAAAAATCTCCCAAAATCCTATAATTTCTATTCTCATTAAAATGACGAAATTTTTACCAGTGAAATAACCATTCTATTGATTTGTAAATAATCAATTTATGTTCTTTTTCGGGTTTGATGGCTGAAATTGTTACAAAAGTGCATAAATGTTTTGTTCTGGTTTGACTAATAAGCAGACAATATCTCTTATTCAATAGTCCACTGAGACCGTCAAGCAAGGTTCTCTTTCATTCATTTTAGAATTAAATGATCGCAATAAAAAACCGTGTGTATCTACAATGGATGTCTACATTGATAATACGATAGTATCTTTTGCCAAAAAATTATTGTAAGAAATGCCAACGAGATTCTAAAGAAATTTCTCTCAAACTGCTGAATTAGCTTTCTTTTCAAGCCTATTTTCTCTCATGCCATGATGATGACTTGGCGCATTCCAAAATCATATTCGTATTCATTCCTTCCTAATGCCTATAATATGGCATATGGTCTGGTGTGTGTCATGCTCCCATTCTCCTTTTTGGTCCTCACTTTCACCGCCCCTCTCATATACTACTCACTTACGAATGGATGAATCGGCCATGGCTTTGAAGAAATACTAATAGGATTCCATTTTAGAATGTCATCGTCATGTACGTTCTCACGCACAACTAAAGAAGTTTTTTCCCCTAAACCACAGATATGCAGTGTTCCTCACTCTTCCTTCAAATAAACTGCGTAAGAAAAACCAGGAAGCGTAATCCCATGAAAATGCGTTATTATGTTAGGGTATTTTTTATCCTTGATGAATAAGTGGTGAGTTCTCTCAGAGAAAACTTGTGAAAAATTTGAGAAACTTTTCCTTTTCCCTCTCGTCTCACCACGAACCCCTCAAGGAATTCTAACTAAGTACGTCTGTGGGAAATCAAATTGGGAGATGAGTACAAGAGGACAGATGGAATGCCTAATTTTCATTTTGAGAAATATGCAACCAAAAATCTTGTATTAACGGTGCAGCAGTGGCTATATGTCAAGTAGGTGTGTGGCATTAGTATAGGAGAGAGGCACTAGCAATACTAGCATGAGCAGCAACTTGCTTTTATCAGAAAGTTTTCCGCTGCTTGTTAAATCTCAAAAAGAAACAGGAAAAGTATCAACAACCACACACACCCCATCACGTCCGCAAGGATTCCTCCAAGATTTTGTTTCCTAATCTGTCAGATGCTTCTTCACTCTAATTTTCCCTAATGAATAATTCATCCTGATCATTTCTTCGCTTTCCCCAGAGCGTCACGAATCGGGAGAGGCGTGGAGAATTGGAATATTTATATGTGGAGGTAGTGCAGTAATAATAAGTATCCATCGTATAGAATACAGGCAGTATACATATTTTCCGCCTTGTTAGAGTTGAGGGAACAGGGTTCCGTGTTCCGTTCCTCTGTGCACTTCACAGTGCATGCACACTTTAAATCAAACGTGATAAACTGGAAAGTAGCGAGGTGGCAATGCTTTCAAAACTTTATAATAGGATCTGTTGTAGACGTACGTAATAAGACAGTTCTAACGATGCCGAATGAAAATAATATTTGAGGATGTATATTATATGTATGCATAAAATATACGAGAGAAAAAACATGCATCTGCATCTTATTTCTCTCAAAAGATTTGTGGATGAACTGTTGACTGTTTATGGGGAGGGGATATCTTATGTGTGTGTGTGCCTCCTTTCTACATTCTACTTATTATTATTATTATGTGAATAAGTTTGTGCGTTGCAATATTTTAGCCATTATCTCGCTCCTCCTCGAGAAATGTTTCGTTTTCATCAACATGCATAAATAAGGGTACGATGTGTGAATGGGCACGTATATTACTCCATAAGAAATGTGTAGGTACATTAAATGTGTTTTGATGAGGAAAATGAACAATAACAAGTTCTCTTCAAAAACCGCACTGAATTATGCACATTATAGGCTCAGACACTTGAGAAAATATTTTCAATGTTCGTAGAACGTGTAGGCAAGTAAGTATAACACTCTTATAGACTCTCATATTTTTCTTGTTTGTTGTGATATTCTTAACTACCGAATAAAATGCAAAATTGCAGCATAAAATTCAGCTGATATCACGTCTTTCACTCGAGGCTTTACACTCTGGACTGGCCTATTTTCATTTTTCTCAGTGTGGAAAAGAAGGAAGGCGTCATGCATGAGTTGGTGTATCCGATTTCGCACAAGTAAGTGAATGGATGGGATAATATCCAGTATCCACGCGAGTAATATAATGAAGTTTTGCATGTAGTTTGTTACAAGTAAGCTATGCTGATGCTGGAGCTCCTTCTTGCCCCATGGAACAGTGCAGTTCCCAGAAGGCTAGAGCTGGAAGGTATAAGAGAATTTTTTTAGCATACAACATTTTTCACGATGAATGACTTTGAAGGTTTGACTCTGTCCAATTTAAGTTGTACGATGCACACAGAATGCATAACGTTTTGACGTTAACTGATCTATTAAAGTGAAAAATCCTCCAACTTCACTTCCTCCGTCAGACAACAGAAAATCGAATAAATTTGGGAAATTTATTGGCGTGAATATTATATTGATCCAGGATTTGTTGCATATAAAAAGTGGAAAATGTGTATTCGACACTAATACACATGATATTTTATATGACATTTACGACTGGTGAACTTGGAAGTTTCCATTATACAGTTCAAATTGCATATGTACCTCTACGTATATGAGCCAATTACAGTCAGTCATCAAGTCATCATATAGACGTATGTTAAGGCTTCATTACAAGCCAATAATAGACAGCCCTTTTAAACTGATATTTTTTTGGCATTTCTGAGAATTTTCTAGTTCCTACACAAAATTCTGGAAGAGGATATAATTGAAGATGTAAACTTCAAGAGTAATAGGGAGGCGGTTCTCCACTTAATTTATCGCTGAACATTATTTCTTCAACTGCACTCACCTCTTTTCTGCTCCATTCAGCTAATGACTGTGATAAAGGCGAGGGATAGAGGAGGTAGAGAACCAAATAAAATCAGTGTGTTTCCCCATATAACTCCTTCCTAATTTCGGCTTGAGTTTATATTAGTTTATATCCAAATCGCCATATGTTCAGCGCTTGTTCCTTGTCAGCGAGAATCAGAGAGAGAGAAAGGGAGCGACTACGCACCTTTTCCTGATCCAACGAACGTCATTAATAAATTACCGGCACATATTTCTTCCGAAGGAGATAAATTGAGCAATGCCAAAAGTGTGGAGCGAGCAAGTCAAAAGAGTTTGGAAGGCTGGTAGTCAACAGTCAGTCATCAGTTTCAGTCAAGCCAAAAGGAAAAAGTATAGCATGCACATATATATCCCACCCAATTCGAGTCTGAGAGAAAATCTCAGGATGCAAAAAAACAATCTTTGACTATCGACAAACAGGAAACTTTTATGATCTGGTGTACCGCACAGAATGTGGTAAGAGTTCTCATCTTTGGGAAAAGCTTCTTTACTTTCTTTGTTCCTTCTTTCTCGACGAGTTTGGCTGTATTTGGATGAAAGTTCTCAAAAATTATCAAGAATTCATGGCAAAACCAACAGCTTCGGGCAGAGGAGAAAGAAGAGATGTAGAGGTAGACACACAAGCTGATCAAGTATCAAAACTATCCAGCGAAAGAAGTATAATGAATTACGAGACGTGGGCAGAACACAGGGGGTTTACCAATAAAATGGAAGGGAAAATATTTTCCGAAAGCACTTGACTTAAAGCTGGACGGACGTATACCAGAATTCCGTCTTTCGACATTTGTTGTTGAGAATTCGCATAACTTGTTATATGCCCATGAACATATATATATGTTCATTATATGACCAGTACCTCAAAGGCTTTCTGAAAAATCAAGTGAAACCATTTGTCTTGATAAGTAAGAGAAAGCGAAAGACACAGAATGGAGCACACCTTGGGCGTATATATATATTTGTGCATACATATATCTCGATCCCTCTCCTTTCGACGAAAGGTTAAAGTCTTGTTAGAAAAACAGTCTTCCGTACCTGTACACAAGATGGTAAATACCACCGAACGGAAAGTTACTCGGTCACCACACAAACAAAAGTCGAACTCGCGTACAGATATTTAGAACAGGCAGACATCTGTCCAAAGTCCAAGTAAAAGGGAAATGGGGTTTATCGCTGCCTAAAATCCAACAATGTATGTATGGATGGACTAGTTTGAATAACCAAAAACGTATTGCGAAAATATGTACATAGTCCGGTAGAAGGCTGCGTAACAGTGACATAACAGGTTGGCCAGTTGACTGATGGTGATGGCTACAAGGTAGCAGCGTGAACTGGAAGAGATCCGCTCTGCTTTGGATTTTATCTTCTTAACATCTTAGGGAGCCGAGAAGTGACACACGCGGTGCTTCGAAAAATACGTCAGGTAAATACCAAATTCTCGGCTTGAAATGTGCCTGTGGCGGACTTGTTTTTCTGAGAAAATCTGTCATCTTAGAGAAAGATCCTTTTAGACCTATTACTCTGATGGTTATTTACCCCCAAAAAATTCGCAAGTCTAGGGACCATATTGCTTTCCATTTTTCGCAATAATGCTAACTTGTTTGGAGTTCCATCTATGCACTGAGTGAATCACACGCGAAAAATGTATCTTATATTTATGACACTCACGCTCCGGAGTCCATGCCCAGATTAGATCCATATGGGGAAGCAACCAGCCCGTTGTAAATAGGATTAATTGTATTTCTTTGCGAGATGCAAGTCAGTGAAAAGATTCAGTTTATACTTGTTAATCTTAATTGCTTGCTATCATGATGCAACTCAAGAACTACAAATGTGTTTACTAAATCTGATGACACTCCCCAGATTTTCAAACCAAACGTGGTTATTAAAAGAATCTCATAAGTTAGGGGGAAAGGGTAAAGTGTTAAATATCAGTTATGCATAACGGAGTCGGAGCGGGAGGAAACGCAGACATTTTAGGAGGATACCAATTAAAGCTCTCATCACTTCCACTAATTAATTATACGACTTCAGTTGTGGGTGTGCTCATTTCTTGGTAGTAACCGTTTTGTGGGGACGAAAAGCTGCAACTATGCATTCCTCGAGTCATTTTCTCATTTTCAGTTGAAGGAAGTGGCTCTTCCACCCTTTCAAAAACGGGAAAATGATACAGTGACATATAGCCATGGTTCATGGTAGTGGAGATTTTCTAACTTGTTTTTACCTAAAGCTAATTTATTAGATGGTATTCGTCCTCCCCCAACTAAACTCTACGCTCGTAATTTATTGTGCGTATCTCGTTTTCGTCCTTCCTTCCTTTCCTTCTTCACGTGGTGTGTGGTTTTTAGCAAAGAAAAAAAGATGGTTTTGTGACTGCATTGTACAAACTTTTAGAACCTCATTTGCATCCTAAGAAGCACGTTTGGACGGAGGAGGAGGGGTGGCGAGAAACCGAAGAGCGTGATTAGTATTCGAACTATTATGCAGCAGGGAAAATTAGTGGAAAGATACTAGTGACGTGAGCTTTACTCTTTTGAGAAAAACAACTGTCTTCGTAATTATTTAAAATTTTCCTCATCTTGAATTCGTCGTAATGGAATACATTATTAACCCAAAGCTTGCACAATGGGGCATTGTGAGATTGCTTTAGCACTGATTTTCCTTCCAAACTAAGTTTTACAACTAATGGCAGCCTTCTTGATTACACATTGACCTCAAATGCGTCGAATAGTTTAAATGCATTATGCATCCTGCAGTTGTGGTCGGGGAATAAAACAAGCTTGACGTGTGTGGTTGGGTTGTGCTTCGCATTAGAGGGTGAGCTTTAATCTTCAGAACTGATTCTGCTTTGGTTTATATGTTCCCCGCTACTAATATGAGGACACAAACAAATGCACTGCACAAATGTTAAGTTATTATCATTTTTTGTTCAAACCAGCATTCCAAAATACTTACTACATTTGCTCATATACTTAGAATTAATTGCTGCGAACCCACACGCTGCGTGCTTGATTTCCAAGCTTGCTTACAAAATTGTTGATTAAGCCTTATCTACATATGTTGCTTGAGCAACTTGCTTGGCCATTTAAATACATACAAGAAATGAAGAAACTCGATTTCTTCAGTGTTCAATAGTGTTCATGTATTATTTACTAGTGGGCTTAAATCTTAAATCTTAAATTGGGCTTAAATCAATGCTGATTTAAAGCTATAGCCTATAGGCAGCTGTATTTACTTACGATTAGTTATTTAGGCAAAGAATATCTGCTGGAGCAGATCAGATTGAACGAAAATGTACGAACACCGTTCATTTTATTAAACGTTCACTATTTTTCTCGTGTTATCCAAATTTCTAGTTTAACGGTGTAAAGTTTTATAGTTTGAGCAACATTTGTTACATTGTAATAAAAGGTTAGTTGAGCTTATGTAACATTAATAGTTATAAGTTATTAAACTTCCATAATATTAAAATTCTAATGCTTATACTAATCAAACTTGCCTTCGAAAGTGTACTGAAATGTACAAATGCTACCTTCATACGTTTGGAAATTCTTTGCACATATTGCGTAATACGAATGAACACAAGTTTCTTCCTCGAAATGATTGCTCATCTCTACTCTTCTTCAGTGTACCACTCCGCAAATCTCGTGAAATTAATTTGTTTCCTCATAAACATTCTAATTAGAAGAGTTTCAGCAACTTGTCTGAAAGTAACATGTTTGCCCGATTTCATTTCACTAGAAACCCCCACCTCCTTCGTCTATCCTTTCAACTCCATCCGAAGAAAAGGTGCTACTTGTGAAGAATACAAAATGTATCTCTCTAATTTTATATTGCGAAGATGATAATTTACGCAGCAAAACTTTCCTCCCATTCACTTCTTCAAGGGGAAGTTTCCTCTTAGCAGCCCCAGACTTTTCCAAAGAGTTAGCCATCACGGAGCCTTAATTTATGTATACATTTCCCCTTTCCCTGGAAAAGTCATTGCCCTATATTTTGCTGCTGTCAACTACTCTGGCATCACGACCATCCATGAAGAAGTCCTTTATTTATGTGTTAATCTTGCAATATATTATTTAATATTCGTTGACTAAAATATATTTTTATCAGTTCAAGGCAAGCCGAAAGGTCTCCTCCATTCATCCCATAAATAAAGTTTTTCTCTACATTCCTAACCATAAGTTTAGCACACTAGCACGTAGCGGAGCTGAGCGAGATCCAGAGAAAACGCTTCATATCTGCACTATGAAAAGAGCAAAACTTTTTTTCTTATTCTGAATATTATGAACAACTCAAAAGGGAGGAAGAGCGATGCTATGGGACTTCACAGTTTTTATCATCTTGTGGATCGTCATCAGCGTCCCTTCATTATCCACAATGGATGGGCTTTAGACTTTTCTCTCTCTGCTTAAGTTGTTTAGATGTGGCTCCTCTAATAATGGGCAAAACAAAAGAGACTTTTCGCATCTGGCATGAGCATGAGCATACACCAAATGTGCACATACGTAATGTGTACATTGCACTCTCATTTCTCTATGTAATGCTTGCTTGTGTGAGTGAAAACACGCCAGATGAAAATATGAATCGACTGCGTTGTATAAAATTAGTTGATGTTATACAACAAAGCGTTATGTTACTTTCTGTACCATACGGGAGGAAAAAAAAGGATGTGCGAGCTTATAGGGACTCTCATTATGTTCATAGATATAATTTAATATCTCTCATGCTCTTACGAGAAGAGAGTAGAAGGAACAAGCTGTTCATTTGCCATTTTTTGGTTGGTACTTTTCCACACACAAAAATGAGCTGTCTCCATCATTTCATGGAGTTTTTGGTACTGTGTACTTTCTCTTTTTTCTTTAGACCATCATTCCCAGGGACTTAAACTTGCTCATTTTTTTCCAGTCTCTAAAATAGGGTATCATATACATACACACTTCCAGTTTATTTCGTTATGTCACCGACAACATGTGTTTGTGAAAAAACAGCCTCCAGCAATGTACTCAAATAGTGTGTGTATGTCGTATTTCTCTATACAAGCTTTTTCCCGGAATACTATGTTTGTATGCTTTTGGCAACAAAGCAGTTTTTTCTATCTTTGTTGCAGCTCTCTGCTTAGCTAAGCTAAATCAAAATATTAAATGACTTTTCTGCAAGCAGCCGACGAAACCTGAAAGGGATTCCGTTGGGAAGTGAACTGAGCTGACTGCAAGAAATGTCTCGAGAGAGAGAGAGACGGCAAGAGCGAGAGGCGATGCACTTCGCTACGAAAGGGAAAAAAGTAAAGGACTTTGTCATGCTTAGTTAATCTAACTAAAAGTGTAAGTGAAGATGATGACTTGGCTGAAGTGCCGGTTTCCATTGCATATGTATACGAAATGGAGAACTCGTTTATTCTACGAAAGTCAGTCAGAACAGAGAGAGAGCGAGAGAGAAGACGAAGCGGAATCTCATGGTTATGCAATGCACAATTTAAAGCGTACCCGACCACACTCCCGTGTAAAGTGTGCCCAGGACAGATGCACTCATCGTCAGTTTTCTACAAATGATAAATTCAACTAACGTCATGTGAATACGTAGTAGAAACAAAGTATATTGTTACTCGCTAGACTTCTACTAGGTAGTTGTATGTAGAGATGAGGGTTAAAATGTGAGTATAAATGAAATGAAGATAACGCATTTATATCGTGAGTTTAACAGGCGACCAAACTTCAAAGACGATTCTAGCGAAGATGAAAGTAGGTCGGGAATATGAATAATAATTCGTATGAAGTTGAGAAACAATAAATTGAACTCTGATTATGAGAAATGAGAACGCTTTTCTTTGCCGACACAAAGGGAGTACCCATATACCAAGAACACATGTCAGGTGTACGTGTGGAAGTTCTCATTAAAAGGTGAAATCATAGCATATTATCAAACATGACATATTAAAAGATACCAACTAAATATTTTATAGTCACAATTGTCAGCAGTTTTGAAAGGACATGTCTGTCTGCAAATTCGTTTTCGTTACCCTTGAGCTTTCAATCAAAACCTTTCATCACCTTGAACCAAAAGTAAAAATAGCATCCAATAGCAGGTTCACAAAAATATATGTACTGAATACTACTGAAGTTACTTAATTGTGTACTTGTATAAAACTTCGCATTTATTCACTTGCCAGTTTTCCGTTGAATCATATTTATGTTTAAGGTAGAATAAAAGAATGTCACGAAATATTTGTTTTTATTCTGACAAGGATCCGATCATCCGATCCGTTCTCGACTAACAAGCCAAAAATTGATTAAACTTAAACTACATCCAATTACTTTCATAAAACTAAAACATTGCATGAGGTAAACTAATGCTCAAGGCAGATCATTGGAGAACTATCCAAAGTTTTTCGGGGGTTGATAGATGGGTTTGTTTGGTATTGCTTTTGGTCGATAGGGCTTTTTGAACTATCTGCAAGCGTGCCATAGTTTGTATTGTAGTGACTTTACCTAACTTCTTCTAAATACATACAATCATCACAATAGTAATTCGAAACATTTCTCATGTTCACCTGGAAGCCTGCGGAAGCATACTAATGCGAAATGCTGTAAGTCTGTAGAAACTTTATATCTGCTGCGGAACATGATTATTGGTTGTTCGAATGTACAAATATTTGTATGTTCATGTTCAATTAAACCAAAGATTCTGGATTGGATGAAAGGAATAAATAAGATGATAAAAAGCTGACGAGACTTTCCTATTCTAACGTTTAACTTGCATGTGTGTTCATGTAATAACTTGTTCGATACAAATGTCATGTTGTTGTTTCGTAATTAAAATCATGTACGAAAAAGTTAGTTAATGTGGTGGGATGCTTGGATTCGTCTGTTTGACAAGCTCATTTTATGATGCATGGAATGCATTTTCCATATGACAATGGTATATATAGTGCTCATTTCATTCAAAAGTTGCAACTTTCCATAGTTGATATAGTCATCTCATGTCGTTCCATCCTTTCTTTAAAAAATTCCCATCTTTTTCACTTTCCGAGTGAAGCGAAACCAAACCACGATGACCTTATTTGCGTAATGCATGTTTCTATTCTTGATCTCTTTGTTTCTCCGATTTTATTCAGTTTTTTTGGTATGTCTCCGAATATCCATCCTTGTGACATTTTTTTACGAATTTGCCAAAAGTTGTGTAGTTGCACCCTCAGAATAAAATATCCGAATGTTTGTGTAGAAAACGAAGTGGCTTATGTATGCACATCTCATCTTCATCTCATCAACATCTTCGAGACAGCATGTACTTGTTGTGCCGCCGCGCCTTTGGCGTGGAATAAATGTGGTGTAGCATTATGAAAGCAGAGACTTTTACTCTTGATAGTATATGACAACGGGCTTACATAAACCAAAAAGAAAAGAAGGCAAAGAAGAGAAAAAACGATAAGAATGGGAAGGGAAAGGAGCTGTGTGCATGTGAGCTGAATGAAATCACGGACTATAATGCGGAATGACAGCTGCCTCAAATGGGATAAACTTTGATGGGAAAACTTTCTCTTCGATCTTTGCACAAAACATGAAAAGCGAAAAGGAATGAATTCAGAATAACACCATAGATCCAGACATATAAATGTAGCTTATCCAAGTACGCAACTCATGCACACGAGAAATTCATAAAGGAGTAGAAGAGGAGGACGCACACACAATTTTATATAATATAGGTATTGTTTGATCATATCTCACTTAACTTTATGTGCTTTCACTTTTGTAAAGTTGCTTTTCTTCTATTACACAGAGAAAATTACGCGACTTTTATCCGGGAAAAATGGTAAATAATGCGTTACGCAATTTCTTGGCTGGACTGGAATAAGGAAGCAGTACAAAGTAGCAAGTATAGAGAATGGTTTTTGTTCTCGAACGCCTTGCGCATTTATGATTTCTTTAGACGATTTCACCAACAAAGTCATCCAGAGGCAATTCCCTCTGTCAGCTGAGAGTTCATGTCTTCCGGACCCTTCATCGTCCTCACATTCTTTTTCAATTTAATAGTTTGATGCGTTTTTTACAATTTACTTGGAGTAGTTTCCTTTGGTGGATTGCTTACTAATGGGGAAACAAACGTTTACGGGATGGAAAGTCATTTTGTATTGTAACTTTCCAACACGAACACAATTGATAAATGTTAGACCATGATTAGATAACCGATGGAATATATTTGTGCGTTAAAAATATATATTTTATGACTTCAGCGTTTGTGTAGTGTATATTGATTTAAATATCTAAAATATTTTAATATTTGCAGGCATACCTTCGATTTATTTATGAACTATTGACTTAATTACAACTATGCTAATAAGATTCATTATGCCAATCACACTAACGGTGTTTCCCCTCTTGTATATTTCAGGTATCTTGGGTGAAGCGGGATGGAAGTGAAATGCATCTCCTCACAGTTGGTAAGTGCTCTTGTTTTACTTTCGAGAAACATCTGTTCATATAACCGCAAAAATCTCCGCATCCAAGTAATATACACACCATCACATTTCGCTATTACATTTAAGCCGTCTAACAGTTTAGCATATAAAAGAGCGCTTAGTAGGTCAGATTAAACTCGTAAAAGGTAGAATGATTCTCGTTTTGAGAGGAAAACGGCACACACACACACTTTATTTCCATGAAAGTCATTTGAAGGCTAAAATTCTAATTCAAAATCTTTTTCTTCTTCACTTTCTCTTGAAAGGGACGAACTAGAACAAAATCGACATTAACCCCCACAATTTCACTTAACTCATTCAACTCATTGGCCACAGGTCTGTCTGGTTCTGATTGCTTATTTATCCCTTACTTACAAGCAGGATCTTCCAGGCTTAATTGCGTTCTCTTGAGGAAGTGCTTTTTTTATACTCCAAACGGAGGAAACTATCTTCACTCAAAATCTCTCCTTCTCTCATCTCATGCAAGAAACAAAAGGAGTTGAGTCGCTTACTCTACTTACTGTACGTGAAGTAAAGTAAAGTAAAACCTAGCCTTCATGAGTTTCCTTCAATTTCGTACCGCCTGATACAAACAAAAGTACTACGATCTAAAAATTAGGCGAACGAAGAGAAAGTAGTTCACTTGAAGAAAACTTTATAATATATTTGAAGTGCCTGTTTTTCCTACAGGGATGTATGAATGGATTTTGAGGACTTGAACGAGTTGAAGAATTAGTGCACTATGTGTACAATGATATATATATATATATATATATATTATGCCTACACTATATTCCACAAAGACACACTTCAAAGTAGTTGTCGTATACACCATTGTTGCATAGGCATATTCTCTAGGTATATCGCTCATATTGCCGAAAATTCAAAGAAGAATACTCATTTGTGTGGACGAATTTCCTCCCAGAAGGAAAAAGATTATTTTCTTGGGGTTGATGAGTGGTGGTGTTGACTCAAGCCTTCTTAGAATTCATTCAACTTCTTCATCACAATGCCCACACGCTATTCTCCTTCGCAGCATTCCCTATTGGCAAAACAAAACATGTATTATTACACGATGTACGTGCAAACTAGGGTGGAGTACCATTCAGTTCTCACCCACTGACATAGATTCTCTCTCTCTCTCGCTCGTATCTCTTTTTCCCTTCCTTCTTCTCATCTCCCTCTTTCCCTTGTTTTCGCTTTTCACTCATTCACTCACTCAACCCATTCGATTCACCAGTTGAGGAGAGCCACACACACACACACGTAAAGTTGAAGAAAAAACTTGAACGAAGAAGAGAAAGAAGAAGAGTGAGTGTACTGTACTGCAAGCTCAAGAGAGAAGATTTTGTGTAAAATTTGAAAAGACTTTGGTTTCGTTTTCGCTAACTCAACCGAAAAGCCTTTCTCTCACTCTCTTTCTGGGAGGAAGCGCCAGTTGAATGTAACTAGGTATCTGCAGGCCGAAACTCGAATAAGTGGTAAAAATCCATATTATAAATATATAGAATGTGTGTAATACTATATACATTCACACAATAAGACACGAACTGAATACACATTTGCTTTCATCATACATATCATATACTCCTGTCTTTCTCCCTCTCTCTACCAGCTTTCCTTGATTCACTTACACTTTGGCTTGGTTTGCCACTTGAAAATTTTCCTCTTTCTCACGCACTTGTCGGTGAAGCAAACAAGTGAAAAAAGATAAGGAAAGAAGGGGAAGCAGCTGAAGTGAGAGGATGAGAGGAGGTGAGCAGAGTACAGATCGAGGATCTAGAATTTTATTTTTTTTGTGGGAAGAGATTTACCTTTCAATTCCCATCCATCGCTTATACAATAAAAATAGAGCAAATCAGGGGATGAGGTTAACGGTACATGGTGCATCATTCATGTGTGGAAAAAACTTATATATAAAAAAGTGTTCGTAATCCAACTGAAATGGTATATGATGATGCAGTGTAAAGTGTAATGGCGTCAGTACCACCTGCCGAACGTTACAAACTTTTTGACACTCTTGAAAGTCGTGATCATGTACAACGATGAAGCATGCTTCTCTTTTGAACTTTTTTTTTCAGTCACATGTGATATATCTTACAAATACATACATATTATGTATGTTAGTTGTAATATTGCAATATACCAAATTGCATACTGTCACTTTCTCTCGAAGTCATCGAAATCGATTGATGCTTGAACGGTAGTTTGTTTTTTATGAGTTCATATAAGAAAACAATCCAGCCTGATGTATGGATATATCTGTAAGTTTTGTTGTCCTATTGTTATTGACGAGGAGGGACAAGTGAAGGGAATGGAAATATAGTAGTTTTTGTACACATATGGCTTATTTTATCATCATCAATGATCAACACTTGGCTAACACCATCATGTCTCCCGTATCCTTCGTGATTCCAGTCTGATCCCTGTCTTATTCTCAATAAGCCGGACATCTTATGACGCAGAAAATTTGTAACAAGCAAACACGAATACAAAAAAAAGACGAGTGAAAGTGAACTATTTCTACGAGAAGCTGTAACTCAAAACACTACACACACATACATACAACACATATGAAGTAAAAAAGACCCTCTTTTTTCCTCACATCACATTTCTCCTCTCTCCACATTTTTGTAATAAGTGTTCAGTGTTCACACATTCGTCTTCGATATAAAAATTGGAGCAAGAAGGGAGCTGGGGAAAAGTGAGGAAGTCCCAAGAGTAAAGTAAATGGATCATGCTCTTCTCGCGGATCACTGTCATTTATATAAAAAAACGTCTGTACAAGTTACAAAAGATGTTCATTCCAACACTTCAATCCTTTCACGTTCCTGGCCCATTCTCTCGCACTCCCTCTCTGTCTGCATTTTTTTTGGTAGTCCTTTCTGGTGCCCACTTGTTCTATAAAAATTATCGTTACAAAACTACGTGAGGTGAGATGCGATGTGGGAAAAGAGGCTAGGCCAGTCCATGGTTTGCAATTTCCCACTGAAAAAAGAATAATACAAAAGTAAGTATATCATATACCTTTTTCAGCGCGGTACTAAACTACTGAAGATAAAACACTGCTCCCGTTTGTTTTCTGGATTATATTAGTACAAAAGGCGAGCAGCGGAACCATCAACCATTGCTTAAGATAAACGCAACATCGAAACAGTCTACCCTGCCTGAGGCAATATAATGATATTGCGTTTGTTTGGGTGGTGTTGTGGTATATATAGAAGCAGTGGGAAAGCCTACAGGGTTTCCGGTATTGATTACAGATATATTCCGACGAGAGTTTTTGACGAAAGAGATGAAAGACTGAGTAATCTTTCATTTTGTTAAACGGCTCCACGTTTCTGGTTTAGTCTGCGTGAGGAAAAGTACGCACAAGGGAAGATGAGGACGAGACAGGGTTACTCCCGTTCAAGTTTCGAGGTTTGAGAGTGAAAGGCAGGCAGGACGAAGCCGATCGTTCCGTGTTATTAGTCCTGTTTTGTAACTATTGCCTTACTCTTCCTCTCATCCTACATGTTTCTTTTCCCCTGCTGCTCTGTTTTTCTTAGCCAAGAGTCCAGAAATTCCAAGCTATAGGTCGATGTAATGTATTAAAACTAAAAAACACGTTCTCTCACACAGAAAAGTTTGAAATACGAGCAGAAGTATTTTGCCACCATCGTCATCTCTGGAAATCATGCATGCTTTTATTCTGAATATATGTAATGGGATAGAGCTGCAAGCTTATCTGAAGCTATACTTGCTACGTACACCTTTAAAATTGGAGGTTGATAGCTGGCCATGCGTGTCAATGGATTTTTTTCGGTTGTCCTTTCTTTTGTATGTATTATTGGTAGTGAGGTGGACCGAACAAGGACCACCACCAACTTTTTGTTAGCTTCTCTTTTTGGTGTGATTTGGAAGAAAACTTTTCTTTTTCAAAAAAAAGTGTAAACGAAATCCTGGAGAGCTGCTTGAATGTATCCTTTCCAGCTTGCTTAGTTTCGATTCTTCATCCAACAGTATTTCATACAAACAATGATGCCAGTCTATTTTCGGGATTTAACAGATTTGGATCTTTCAGAGTGGATGCGTACAAAACTACTTCCATTGAATGCACATATGATTGACCAATGGACCAGACAAGGAAGCAGAAAAGGGAAAGTGGTTAAATCTAGCAAACAGAAAAGAAAATTGTTCTTGTTCAACACTGCGAGCTTGGTTGATGCACAAGCGGAAGCATGTGAATGTCTCTATTCCTCTATACCCACTGCTTCTTTCCTCCAAGCTCTTGCATCTCCAGCTCCAGTATAAAAAATGACAGCTATTAGTGGAGGACGGAGGTTTAGTAAAGGCAACAAATCGACGGTTTCCCTTATATCCGGACATATTTCCTTCGTGTTTTTGCTGTGGAAAGAAAACGAGCCAAAACCAAGAAGGAGTATAGTAGTGGCCGCCCTTTTCACACACTGACCGAAGCAAGAACAAAGTCAACGTGTGTAAGTGTATGCGACTGCAAGATGAAATAAAAAAAAACTAGCGAGTCGAAACAGTGATTGCAGACAAATCCATGAAAGTGTTTTCCTTAAACGTTGCATTGTATCTGTTTTCTTACTTTTCTTTCGTCTATTCACACTGTAACACGATGTAACAAAAGTACTCTCAGTTCGTATCTAACTTCACATTTTTTCTTGAATACCAAACTCACTAAAAGAACAAAAAGTCGTTGGGTTCACAAGCAAATTTTTTGGGAGGAAAGGAGAAAGTGGAAGTGAAATGCTTTTGTGTTGCTGTTGCTGTATCTTACATGCAAATAGTGTAGGAGAAATGTCATCCCACAAAGCTATGTGTGTGTATTTGATGTATATTAATGTAATAAGCCTAAAATACATAG
>JAQFZW010000686.1:0-46345 GCA_034687055.1 Heteromurus nitidus | reverse complement strand
AATACGGGAGATCACATCTTCACGAACGAGGAAGGACTCAATTCGAACGGAACCGAAAATTTACAATGGAGATCAGATATCTTCATTGTTTCTTCCAGCTGGACGGGAATGGAGTTGGACGTGTTTCTTAAGGGCGTCCTTTGTTTCTTGACTTAGCTGAAAGAAATCAAGTTGCACGCTCAATTGTAAATCCATATCTTCATTTGCTCAAAGAACAAATACGCAATAACTTAAAAACGAGGATACCTGGAGTGAGGAAAATCCTTCAATGTAAATGTCATACAGAGACGGCATCTGGAGAAATCCATTCCAAAAAGCGGAATCGCTCCAACTCAACCCGTCCGCATGCTCAGTGCAAAAAGCTGTCAATTCTGAAACCGAATTTGGAACCCATGATTTTACAAATCAATCAAGTTTAATCACGTTTTACACAGATGCTAAATTTACTTGTTAAATTCGTAAGATTCGGCTTTCGCTGTTGACTTCCTTCAACGATTCCGGTGATACCTTCTTCACCGACGGGAAATATTAGTATTAAGTCATCCATATCCTTCCATTCTCGGCACACCACTGACAGAGCTGCATTTGACAGAAATGCATACAAGGTCGTCACGTTTGGCATTGTCTTCACGAACATTTCTATCGCATCTTCCGTGAGGAACAAGGATTCATCTCTGAAGTCGAAACATAAATCCTTCATTTCGTCCAACTTTATTCCAGCCATTCTTGTTGAGTCACTATTTTGTATTATTTCCTCGTGACATTCTGACAATACGAGACGGTGCAAGTTTGGAAAATTCTGTAGGAAGTAGAGATTGTGACAGCAGTTTCCAAACAGTTCCAAAGTTGTCATGAATTGGAGCGGGCCCGGATGGAATGGAAAATTCGGATAAGGTAAACTTCGTCTAGTTTCAACCGTCAGTTTCCGCAAATTGTGGCCATTATTGAGGAACACCACAGACAGTAAATCCGTGTCCTGATCTTCATCATGATCAAAATCATAGGTCAGCTTTAGATGCTCTACAGTGACTTGCGGAAACTTGAGTAAACTTGTGGCAGCACTGATATCCTTCGCGGTACTAAGTAAACAACAACAAAAATAAATACTTGACTTAGTCACACCTCCGTAATTTAAAATTCAAGTACACAATTATAAAATAAACAAAAAATGCACCATAATGTCAAATACAGATTCTCAAAAGTTACTCTTAGGCAAGGCTGCCTCGCCGTTATCAGCTGACGTGCAATCTCAGTCAAAGGCTCATTTACTCTATCAATATTTTTGGAGGAGGGAAACTGGAGATAGTTAAGATGCAGCATCTAAAATAAAGTTAAAGTTCAAACATGACCTGGCCTAAAAAGCAAGTTATTATATTAATTACAAAAAACACTACTTGTTTTGTTATTATTGCTTACCTGAACATTTGGGAACTGAGTAAAGAATGATGTCCAACTCAGAGGCAGACGATGTGCCGAATTCAGCGCAAAACACTTGAGATTCCGCTGAGCCTTCCAATCCTTCCTCTCGACCACATGCTCACGTTTATCATCATTACAGTCTGGGTTGATGAGGTGGAGCTCCTCCAAATTGGGGGTCTGCTCGAAAAGTACTTTCGCAAATGCTTCAACACCACTACTACCAGTCAGCTTTGGGTTTACTAGCTTCAACTTGCGAATCCACGCCCCGTACCTCTCCCAAAACTGCGTCCTGTGAACTCGAGGTCTCTCCTGTCGACCTTCCTCCTCTCCTCTGGGAAGTTCGAATTCCACACCCAAAAGGCGAAAACTCCTAAACGGTACATCTGCGGCAACATCCAGCTGATCACACATTTTTCTCCAAGTTAACTGTTTGTATCTTCTCGGGAGCTCCGTCCCCTTCTTAAATTTGAATGAAAATGGAATGAGCACAGTCATTTTCTCCCTAAAACGGAGGAGGGACGCCGAGTGCCATTGTTTGGAAACTAAGCGGAATCGAAGCAGATCTGATAATTCGCACACCTCAAATAGGCGACTCAGCACCTAGGAGGATCCAACATCCAAAGAGGCACAAAATGAGATTTGAAAACAATGAACATTATATAATTTTTGGAATGTAAATCCAAACACCAAAAGTGCCCATTTTTAACTTGTTTTTACCAACTTACAACATCATTTAACAGAGGGTTTCGACTGTCGTCTGAAATCGGCCGGTTCTCGTTGCCGGTTGCGATTACTGCTGCTGGAATTGACAAATTATGACCCGAGTCTAATCGTAAGTTACACATATTACACAATTGTTATATTTATTACGTGTTTTGATTATGAAAGCGAAGAAAGCGAAAACGTTGAACGCATCAAGATTTTGTAATTTTTTTTACAAATATCGCAACTTACCTTTTCCAACTCTTGTGATGATGCTGTATTTGAGCACATCCAACACACGTTGACACTTGGCACTGGTCCTACGCCAAAAAGCGAAAAACGACAGTGCCCAAGTGAAAAATGAGAACACATTTAATTTCATTTTTTGGGTGGTTTTAAAATGTTTAAAAAATCAAAGTTAAAAGTCGATAGTTCATATATACTATACTGGTGATATGTTATTTTAAAAATGAAGCAATAACTAACAATACCGAAAAAGAAATAAGTGCACAAATTTATTTAATTAAATCTGGGACAAGACAAGACCAATTAAATTAAGACAAGGGAGAGGAGCCAAGAATGAAGAAAGAGCAGTTTCGCCGGTCACCTCGAAACCCTTCCTGCCTTCTTGTGAGCTCTACCGTATGCAGGGCACACATGTGTTTGTTCTGACAGCAGCTTACGATTAGTTTCAGATTTTATGGGGTGACTTGCGACAACGCTTTGCAGAGCTTTGTTCCTTTCGTCTTCGTGTTGGAGTCTTTGCGATGATTATGATGATGATTTGCGAGATGTATGTGTGAGCACAGTAGCACAGCAGTAATTTATTAGTTATTTCAGTTATTTGTTGTCTCGTGGATCTACTCACCTTTAAGCTTCAATTAAATTAAGTCAACAAATTGAGCTTGGCTCGGTAAAAGTTAAGGTTAATATGAAAACAACTTAGCATGCACCCAGGTTTGAGCAATATTTTGATTTCAACCAAGCATGTGAAACGTTAATATTGCTGCCGTGGTGATGATGTCTGAGGCTTATAATTATAAATGAGCATTTTTTGATGTTTTTGATGTTACACTCGGCTTGTGAAATGTTTGAAAATAAAAGATAAAGTGTGTAGTAAATTAGCCTTTATTGTAGTTTTTATGGAAACTTCGTTGTTTTTCAGAATTTTTTTGGCGTTTCGTTGTTCACTTTATTCTTTACCATCAACATGACGTAATACATCAGACGTATTACAGTAGTACAAGTGTGCTCTCCAGTTGTCAAAAAAAGTTATGTTTCCATTGTTCTAAAAAATTGTGTGGTCCCAGTCGCAATCAGTTCCAGCATGTCCCTCCTACAAGAAGAAATAGTGACATCACTCCTGATTGCAGCTGCGCTTGTGTCTGTAGCCATTTTCTCCAGTGGCGGCGTTACCAGATGGTTATGCAGAAAGGAAATACCAAAAGTGATTGAAACATGGTTCTGGCTCACCGTTGTAATATATATTCTTGTGAAGTTGGCCAATGTGTGCAAAAACTGTGGACCAGGTGGCCCTCCTCCGCCATGTGGTGCTGTTAACGTACGAACATGAACAACTCAAAAATACATAAATCATTGTTTGCGCTCAATGAATTTATCATATGAAACCTATAATAATTATATTATGAATTTTTAGTGCCCACGCCCAGTACCAGATCCAGGTGACGATACGGAGGAAGAACTAGATCCCATAGGACCAGAACAACCGCAACCCTGTCCTCCTCCTGCTCCTCCTTCTCCTAAAGATTGCTCCCTTCCGAAACCTGACCCTCCAGCCCCTTCGCCTATTCCTGCACCGGTTACACCAGCTCCTACGAATATTCCAACAATACTAGTAACTCCTCCAGCTCAGCCGTTGGCTCCACGTTATCCTGAATGTCGACTTTGCGGATATGCTCATGGATGTGAACGTTGCTCCCTCGCTGACAATTAATTTCCCTAACTAATCGCGCTTGTGATTCAATCCAGTTGATTAATTTAGTTCAGTTTAGGTGCATTTATAAAATCTTTACCGTTTGCTACATCAGTACAGGTGTATTTCTTTAAACTGTGGTTCATTTGCTGGGTGATTGTTCTACGTATGACTTCAATTTAAGATCATTAAATTAAAATCTCATTTACTTTCCAAATTGTGTATATTATGACATATCTTATTCTTATCTTTGGTTCTTAATTGCATGCGTGATAACATTATAAAATGCATAGCGTCTATCGCGAAATCGAAATCACAAAAAATGCTTTTTGTTCAGCATGTTTCATACGAGCAGAAGTGCAAATATGTTTCACATAGCCCCACTTTTGACTCCAACCCCGCGTCTATCAACATTCTTGTTTGGTTCTCACATGGCAAAAGCACTTTAGTGAATTTAGTGCGTGTATCAACACAGCTTTCAACTTTTTTCCTGGAATCCGGCTGGAAATGCTGAAATTGTAATTATTTTAGCAAAACAACAACTATTGTAATTAATTTGTAGTTAAACAGTTTGAGGATAGGAAGTAAAACTGTAATTTCAGTTAGCTTGTCCGTGGTCTATATGCGAAATTTTTAGTACCTGTAGTGTAGTGTGCGTCGAGATATCCAATATTGAAATTGAACATAATCAAAAATCATAAAGGTTCCAGCATTCCTTCCAGCACTCCAGACTCCAGCAGTTATTTATTTAAATAACGCAGTTCCAGTTGAGTTGAGAACCTAGATAAAGCTTTAAAGGGCTGAATCATGGCGAAAAGAGGAAATACGAAGCAAAAGTCCCGGTCCGGGACGAGCAAAAGTAACCACAGCATGAATCCAGAGCGGAAGACGGATTCACTGAAAGGTGTGGCGAGACCTCGTGACAAAGCAACAATTAAGAGGTTGCAAATGTACAAGAATTTTAAGCCAAAGAGGGACCGAACAGGGAAAATAGTTAAGGCAGCACCTTTCCAGACCACTTTGCCTTCCGGATCCGTGGCCAGGATTGAACCGAATATCAAGTGGTTCGGGAATACGAAAACGATTTCTCAGAGTGCGTTGGAAAAGTTTCAGGAGGCACTGGGGAAAGTTCAGAAGGATCCTTATCAGGTATCCACCGCTAAAGGCTTAAAGTTAACGAAATATATGGTAAATGCATTGATATTTTGCTAATTCAATTTACATTTTTATTTCCGTGTATAAACAGGTGGTGATGCGAGCGACGAAACTTCCAATAACTTTACTTGAAGCGAAAGCAAAGCAAGCTAGAGTTCACATTTTGGACACGGAAGGTTTTGACAAAGTGTTCGGGAAAAAGAAGATGAGGAAAAGGCCAAACATAAAGGCAACAGAACTCACAGATTTAGTCCAATTGGCAGAAAAGAAAGCTGAAACGTACGACGCCAGTAAGGATAGAGATCTTGTCCGTGAAGCTCCAGATATGAGGACAGCTCCAAGGGAATGGGTGATGGCTGCGGGGCAGAGTAAACGGATTTGGAATGAACTGTATAAAGTTATTGATTCTTCCGATGTTATAATTCAGGTATGAACTCGTACATACTCATGCGTAGCTTGTAGCTTACGTTGATGGTGGCCACGTTGAAATTTGAAATAATTTTGTTTTAATGTTTTATAAAGGTTTTGGACGCGAGAGACCCAATGGGCACTCGATCACCCCCAATTGAAAAGTTTCTCAAGAAAGAGAAATCTTACAAGCACCTCGTATTTGTCTTGAATAAAGTGGATTTAGTTCCCACATGGGTAACACAAAGGTGGATCCAAATTTTGTCCAAGGAATATCCAACACTGGCGTTTCATGCTTCGATAACGCACCCCTTTGGAAAAGGTTCTCTCATAAGTCTTCTCCGACAATTTGGAAAGCTTCACGATGACAAGAAACAGATCAGCGTTGGTTTTATTGGATACCCAAACACTGGAAAATCGTCAATAATTAACACTCTAAAATCTAGGGAAGTTTGCAAGGTAGCACCAATCGCAGGAGAAACGAAAGTTTGGCAATACATCACCTTAATGAGGAGAATGTACTTGATTGACTGTCCCGGAGTTGTTTATCCGTATGAAGAGTCCGACACTGATAAAGTACTCAAAGGCGTTGTACGAGTAGAACTGGTCGAGAATCCTGAGGACTACATCCCCACAGTGTTGTCAAGAGTTAAGAAATTGTACATGGCAAAAACTTATAAAATCAGTGATTGGACAGACTCGGAAGATTTCCTGACGAAACTGGCAAAAAGAGCTGGAAGACTTTTGAAGGGTGGGGAACCGGATATTAATGCAGTTTCAAGAATGGTATTAAATGACTGGCAGCGGGGAAAATTACCTTATTTCGTAGTTCCTGAAGGATATGAAAAACCTTTACCCAAGAAAGCCGAAAGCTCGACTAATGTTACGGTTGACATTGAGGCTGAAAAGAAAGTCGAAAGTACAGAAGAATCACAAGAAGAGAACGCTGATAAGAAAGATCAGCCTCAAGTCACACAAAATTTGAAGAAAATTACGGTTGGTCTAGACTACGAAGCTGACGACGTTAAGCCATTGGCAGAAGAAAGTGAGTTATTCGATAGTGATAATGAAACAGCAGAAGGCAAAGACGAGAGCCAGGAAGACGACGACGATATTGAAGAACTGAGTCAGAGCAAATCCAATGATTCTGCAGCAATTGACGTCGACGATGAATCATCCAGCGACAGCGACGCAGATTCAGAAACTGGCCGCATGGAAATGTATAAATCTTTGAAAAAGCGAAACAAAGGGAAAGCCGCGACACCAAAGACGATCAGTCTTGCTCCTAAAAAGTCGAAAACATCCATTTTCGGGGAAAGCTTTGAAGTAGTTAAACTTCCTTCTATGAAGGGATTTAAACGCCAGGCTCCGTACTCAGAAAGTGAGTCTGACGACGAAGGCAATAAAAGTGCAGAGCCTATGAAGAAAGCAAAGAAAAGTGCCTCAGCTGTCAAGTTAACTAGCAAACAGAAGAGGAAATTAGTAAGGGACAACAAACAGAAGAAAGTTGGAAGTAACTTTTATGAAGCAACTAATGTTAAAAATAGGAATAGGGATAGAAAAGCACCCCGACCACCAAACAGGAAGCGGTGAAATAACGATTAATGATAAATAATATATCCGCAAATATACTTATCATTAGTAATTGTATAATTAAATATATTCGCATATGAAATTTGAATGTTTGTTATATTCTATAATGTACACATCTATAATTTTATGACATCGCCATCCGCCGAAGACTCCTTTGTTTTTTCGACATTAATATGAAAACCCTTTATATTACCTATATTATAACTATATTTTCTGTAGTAGTTAAAATGACATCATAAATCAATAAAAGTGAACTGAACGTGTAATTTTTATCAGATTTACAATATTTCCTCCCACGCATCCCATATCGAGAGAATCATATATTTTAAACTGGTTGGTTTTTAATTCATCCAAACCCCGAATGCATAAGAAGATACTTGCTTCTTTAAATATCCTTACCGTAGCCACTTGCTAGATTAAGCGTTAGCCGATAAAGTGATAACTAGAGAAGATATAGGTAGAGTGAAAGTAGCAACCAAGAATGGCCGTATTTCTTACGTCGTCCTTGATGCTCAAAACCAGCAATTAATTACTGTGCTAATGGCTTTCTGACAATAACGCTCCCCCTAAACCCTAACTTGCCTAATTTATTGGATCACTTGCCGAGATTTCTTTTTCCTATACAAAAGTAAGTATATCTAGATTCTAATACACGTAACACCTATGCACAAAATTCAGCCTACAGAAAATTGCTTCACAATATTACTGCTTCAACGAGCTGCACTCGGCACCCTTACGTTATCATACTCGGTTTTGGGGAAAGATGTACACTTTTGTAACATCTTTATCCTACCAATCAAACAAATTACTACACAACAGGAAACCAAAACTCACATCTCTTTTTTCCTGATCCGGGCGAAAACTGTGCTCCAACGCTCGTTCATGAAAATGTGTATATTATGTGGTTGTGGGTAAATTGCAAAGAAAATGTCCCCGATTGGCACAGTCATTCATCAAGAAGAGAGAGAGAGGGAGCAGAGGACTAGAAAAGTTTATTCACTTAGAGAAAGTAGAGAAAATGGGAAGTTTATTTCACGCTACGGATACAATACTTCATGGCATTTGGCATGGCCCGGAGAAAGAAAGTTGCTTACACACCCGAGCTCTCCAGTAACGTCCTCCCACAATATATACATGTGCATATGTGGTTGGTGTTGGTGTTCGTATTCACGTTTTTTCGCTTGGAAATCAATCCGAATCTGGTGAATTACCAGCGGAGATGTAACAAAATGAAAATCTAATCTCGCTAAAAACGAGACAATGACAAATCACGGCAGGTTTACACAAGAGACATCTCCAGCGTGTCGTTTTTATTGCGTGAGAGGAGAAACAGGCACGTATTTAAGGTCGTTTTCTCCTGCTAATCCAATAAAAGCAATATGCATCATGAAGCCTTTATCTGAGAAGGCTTGTTCCTCTCACACCAAAAGCCTCGTTCATATCTATGATGTCGCATTTCCTCGTGTTCCACTCCATTCGAACAATCCGTCTTCGGCTCAACTCACTCAGTCACTTGTCACTGGAGAAAGCGGGCGAATATATGCTTCTTGAACTATAGTCAGGGAGTCATAATGCACATCTACAGGGAACATTCCCCTTTTATCTGTATGTCTTTGAGCCGGAAGGATACTTTTACAGGTGGAAAGAGTGAAGGAGTCGTACAAACACTTATCCTTGATTTTATAAATGTGCACAGGTATGCATATGCATGCACACACGAACTTATGAATACATTTCTATCCACTACTTCGGTGCACAAACATATTTAATGATATGAATATACCTTTGCGTATTAACGTGTTCTTTAAAATTTATTTTAAGGCATATTTTTAAACACGGAAGTGGATCTTCTAAACTATATGCTTGTATTCTAAACAAAGATGACATATTCCGTGTTTTGCTTTGCGAAGCCTGAAATGATTGAAAAACTGCGCAGATTCCCCCTCTTTAATATGACAGCAGAGGAATTTCATGTCACAATTGAATTTCGATATACTGGAAGGAAAGACTTGGTTTAAATCAAATTCACAAAATTGGCCAAGTGTTATAAGTATGAATTTTATACGGACATGATTTCCTCCTCTTGTCAACTTAGTATTTGCACTCACGTAGACTAGACGCATTCCAATTTTTGTTTGCACAGACAAAGGAAACGGAAAGAAGGTTGAAGAAGGGTTTGTTGCCAGAGCTGGAATCTGGAATATTGGAGTGAATAAGATAGAGAAATATGGCAAAAATAACTCAATACGCAGCCTCTTTTTCTAAAAGGCAAAACTATTCTAAACATACCTCCAGGATTAATATTAGTAAGGTAAAGAATGTAGAGCAAATTGATTAAGATGACACAACGTAATTCTATTTGAATTTTATATTCTTGTATACATTCATCATCCAATTTGGATTTCCTTGTGACTATATAAATTGACTTTCTTCCCAATCCCAAGTCCAGAACAAGACTCGTGGGTCTTTTCTCCCTTCCAATTTTCCACGGCAGGTATTACAATGCCGTGATTTTGGAAGTGAAAAAGAGTAAAAAAATACATGTCCATACATACATATAAACATATAAACTAACGTTTCTTTGTCTCACTGGATTTTTTTCTGACGATGGCAAAATTAGATAATTGATCAGACAACTTTACTTTATTACTTGAATCAACTTCTTAAATTCATTGCATTTCCGTGGACAAAAGGATTCGGAGGGGATATGACACTAACTTCACCTTCATCATTTTTTTAGAGAAGGACTCCGTCTATCAAGCTAATATGCACGCATCCATGTACGTTGTACTTTCTCCAGTTTTTTCTAGTTTAAGCTCCAAATTTCGATGTATCTCTAGAGCTTGCGTCATATGAGCCATATAACATCTCGACACTAGTGAGAACGTGCATATTATATACATGGTAAAAATTCAAATTTAATAATGCTTCTGTATTTGCAGAGTTCGCTACATGGGAAAAAGAAAAGATTACCAAGAGGAATGGAAATTTCTTTCCAGTGAAGAACTGGAAAGTGGAAACTCTTCTTTCCCCAAGTCGTAACTTTTTTTGGGTGTGTACTCAAGTAATAGAATATGCTATAAATGTTGAATTAAGTATGCCTGTTGCCTGTAGCCCTTATTCGAAAAACTCCTTTCTAGCTTATAGCTCTGTTATTGCTTTGTTGACATTTCATATTGAAAATTTCCTCTCTGTCATCCCGTAATTGGATTGTCTACATACGAAACACGGCGGAGTGAATCAGTTAAATTTTATTGGGAGCTCGCTAAGGATGCAAATTAGGAAACTACAATTGAATAATACAGGACAGAGAGAGATGTAGTGGCATTTTCATGGAGTTTTCACTTTGGCACAACTTTTTCTCTCGACTAGATTTTGTATCGAGTAAAATGGCTTCACATGTGAAAGCGGAATGGGGATGAGAGTTTTTTTATATGAAGGAAGACTATGAGGCATGAGGTGAGAATATATTTTAGAGCAAGAGAGCTAATTTCATTTTGTGTAGAGAAGAGACATTCATGAGACTTCACAAAAAAAAACTTTCACAAACTCAAAGCGAGATCCGAGAGCGTCTTTCATCTTTAGTCTTTAAAAGTATACCATTTTTACTAAACACTATATACCAAAAGCATTTGATTACTGTTTTGCATTATAAGTAAGCAGTTTTCCTTCGCTTTCCACCGCTTTTTTCCAACGAAGGGAATAAAAAGTTTATCTCGGAAATCCGCATTTGGTGGATTCTCAATTGTATTATTAAGGCAAGTTAAATGAATCAGACAAATATAAACACAAATCTGAATTGGATTAAAGGATGAATTCGAGAAAAAACTTTGGAACTTCGGGTACGAAAGGATGAAAGTTGCATAAAATGGGGATGGGATGAATGAGGTAGAGTCGACAACCGAAATGAATTTGATTTCCTTGTCAAACCTTCGTACATAAACGAGGGTAATTGAATTACATGATTAAATAAGTATTCTGCCATTATTGTGCTTTTCCCTATTTAAAACACGATGTAACACGATCAACTGCATTCATATAAGGAAAGCTTCTTATTTTTTCTATTTTTCTATACATTTAAACACTAAAAAAATTCTCTTATCATCCATATATTATTACTTTCACCTGGTCACGTCCACTTGGCAAATATATTTTCAAAGAATATGGATTACCTTAGTCAATCCCCAAGTTCTCATCTTTTTTCCTCTTTCCATGCTCCATTCCTGTCTTTTGCCTTTTTCTCCAGTTTTTTTAGAGAGAACTGAATATCCATGAGTTAGAAAATTTGGGTTAACCGAGCCACTTAAGTAACTTTATTCGTGAGGGTCAGTACGTCGGCAGACTCACAATGGCCACTTCGCCTATCCCCATTTCACCCATGTGTATTATTGCATTATCCCATTAGATATAATAGAGAAGAGGAAAATGTTGTCGGGGGCAAGTCGGAATATATACTTGTTCCGTTAGTATGTGTAACATTTGTACAACTCCGTTGAGAACCATTACATCTGTCGGAATAACTGACTTTTACAGATAAGAAAGGTGAGAAGTTCGGCCTTAATGTGACATTTACATCATTGAAATACAACACTTGTGCCTTGTATTTCCTCCCCACATACATCTTTTTATATTCTCGCAACTGTAATGCATGCATGTACGTATGTTTAACACGTTTGGAAAATTGATATGGATGTTCCACCCTATTTCCACAGGTATTGGTATAAGATATACCGCTTGACCACACAGCTGAAGCTGAAGTGGGATCACCTCAAGATGAGAACCATTTTTTGATGTATTTTCCTTGAGCTCGACGGATGACATGTTGGCCGGCTCACACAGACACGCTTGTATCCATAAAAATATTGGGTTCATACGTTCCACTTGTGAAAGTCAGACCTCCACAAGTTTCCCCAAAAATAGATGAGATAGCCAAAGTGATGTTAACTGACCCGAATGGACAGAGTGTGTAGAATAGTAATGCACCTTTCAAGACGAATATCCACATTTTCTAACCTCTCCTTTCCTTGAGCTAAAATGCTAAATATATTATTACTTTTGGGTGGCGTTTATTCAATAGGGTCTCATCCGTGCTCGGAGTGTATTCACATATCGTCCAGTCCAGTAAAAAAATATACGTCCAGAACTAACCGAACTGTAAACCAACATTGAATTATATTATCCATTTCCTTTCCTTGTTTACTTGTTCATGGAGAGAGAAAGAGAGCCATATTGTGTACGTGTGGCAAAAACCCCAAAAAAGGAGATAACTTCTAATTCAAGTCTGATCTACTTTAAAATTGAACCTTTGTCCAGGGAAAAATTTTACGGAATAGGCAACCTCTTATACATTTTACACGAGATAAAGTCCAAACCATTTTCTCACAAAAGATGAAAATTATAACAAAAGTGCGTGTTGAGCTTGTGGCTATAAGTATTCACTCAATCTCAAGGTCCCCCAAACTTTTTATTTGGACAAGAACAAGATCGGATTAGTATCCAGCACAGAGCACAGCCTTTCCTCTGATTCAATGCAATTTAATAATTTTACAAATAATCCTCACAGAATACAGCATGAACACATTACATAATATGCACCCCTCCATCTAGCCAAACAGAGAAGTCTCCATCCAGCAGAACCCGAAGCTGTGCCTCGTCGCTTTCCCCAATCTGTTCTCCAGGAATGGCACACGTTTTCTGTAAACTCTTGTAGAATCGGCACGGTGCTTCTTTGCTTCCAGCAGATATCTATTCCGATGAAGAGGTTGCTCCCGTATGTTCTCCACTGTCTTTGTTGAATTAGATTTTCACCAATAGCGAATACGATTTCTGTATCATTCCTCATCTTCTGCTCTTCCTGATCACAACGCTTCTCCTGGGCATGAGTAGCACATGTCTTTTATTTTAAATGAAAGCAAGTGAATATATGATCATCTCTCGAGTCTAATTCAGTCCAGTAGTTCACAGTCATACGCTCATACGTGAAAAGTAATAAAATTAGATCAAATGTTTTGGGGTGATCTGAACGCCACTTAAAAATATATAAAAATTAACTATCGGATTAAATTAAAGTAGATTATTTCTGTGCACGGCTCAAATTGGCTCTATAACTTGAACGTAAAAATGGATAAGCTAACGGAATTCGTGACAAACTCATTTGTGGACAAAGAAGTGAAATTATTGCCCAAAAGCTCGCCAAAACGGGAACCTTTGTCACCTCAGCATATTACGAGTCACAGTTGCAGTGGGAGCAGTGGTTCAATAACTCCGGAAAATAGGGCAAGTCCTGAGGTTGCTTCCACGCGGTCATCCCCGTCCTCCAACAATTATCATCACAGTAATCATCATCATCAGCGCCAGCATAGACATCACATTCCTCGGGAAGATCGAGAACTGTGTGGCTCGCCAGAGGAGAGGAAGGATTATGTGAAGCTAAATAATAATAATAGCATCAATAACAATCGTGAGGAGTGTGATGGAGAAATTGGAGAGAAGCCGGGGAAAATCTTGAAACGAGGTTTGTAAATTACTATCCAATACAATACAATAGAATAATTATTTACTGTCGAAGAGCGGCATTCAACCTGGTTTTTTATAATACCCCATCGTAATAAAAAATTTATTTTGGCGACTCGAAAATATGTCAATAGTTTTATATTTTTGAGTTTTTTTAGCAATATGCAATAATTTAAATGTCATGTTCATACTATATTTGTTCGTTAATACTGGATTTGAGAAAAATAGAAGAAAGCAATTTGTAAGGGTTGAAAATATGTGGAAAAAATTAACTGAAACTCAAGAGCATACAATTTGGAAGGGTATCAGATATACGTGCAAGAGCACAAAGTGTAAAATTATCTGTTCTTGCTCATAAAAAGGAGATCCTTTTGGTTGTTAAATTGTGATGAAAGGAAAAAGTTTACGGCAAGTGTATATTCCCCTTTTTGTTAACACCTCTCTTCTCCCTAAGTTTTATGAAACGGACCAACTAACACACCACCTGAATTACATTTCATGGAAGTTAGTGTAGTTTTGCTTCTGGCCTCGCTGCTGGTATAAAAATCTAATGTGCACTTCATATAATCATATATGCACACGTCAAGACACTCATTACTAATATGTACAAAATACGCGCAGTAAAAAGTTTAAGGTTCTGTTCTGCTCTGAGAGCGAGCGAGAGAGAGAGAGAAAAGGGAAAGTATTCTGGTCGTTAATACACTTTTTGGAGGTGGTATGGTGAGTCACCACGATCTCACTCACTTTTACTCCATTATATTACAGTAAAAAGTTGGGCGAAGTGGAGGGTAAAGAAAATCCTGAGGCGAGGTAATTAACTAAATTAATAAGGTACTTCGAGTCGTCCCTTACAGCCAAATTTATAACTTTCTTTATTAGCCCTTTCTCCCTAAGAAAATGGACGTGCGCGTCATCTGAGATTCTTTTCGCTTCACACTTTTCCCATCACCTCATCTTCCTGTTTCAAAGTAACCTGCTCTTATCAATGTTGAATGTGTGCATATGGCGTATCACATATATGAATAGTAAGGTTGTGCGATAAAAAATCCCTTGTTCTAAACTTAACCATCAGATTTACATATGCATCGCACTTCATCAAATATACACATAAGTTTGGACGATAAACCCCGTTTTTCTCTATCTTCATTTTGATGGGGAGAGAATATGGTAGAGGGAAAAAAGTTGATGGAGAGATTGAAGGAAGGAACAAGCTACTCAGCTTTAGTGGAGAAGCACTGGAAATTAACCAGAGGACAATATTATAAGCATGTGCTTCTTATTCTTCTTCCTCAACTCCCTTAACCAGATTCTCTCCACTCTTCAACTTCACTCTCTCCCATTTACAAGTTAATAAGGAACATAAACAAGGACTTAACACTTTTTTCCGTCCTTCTCTCACACAAACAAACTCCTGTACTCCTCATCCACATTAACTAATTTCCTCCGAGTGAAAATGAAGTTTTGATTTTAAATGAACCTTGTTGTGTCTTCTTATATAAATATATATTACATACGCACCCATGAAAAACTAACTCCTTCCCCCTTCGCTTTCTCCAGAATTTTGGAGAGTGTTTGGAGCTGGAAGCGATACAAATCTATTAAGAAAAGCAGATGGCTTATAGTCCCACAACGGAACCAAGGAAGAGGAGAGAGAGAGAGGGTTCATTAAGCTGTTAGATATTTTTGGCTGGGATTAAAAATCCTCTCCTTATTAAAATGTATTAATATTAATAGCGTTCCCTCCACTTTCCTCCAATTGGGACATAAAAGCTGACACTTAAATAGATACATTTTATTAAGGGAGAAATGGCGATATAGAGAGCGTCTGTCCTTGTTTCCAAATTATTATTCATAGCAGCAGGGATTTTACCTTTTTTACCTTCTCGGTTTCATTCCACCTCTGCCCTATTCCCCAATGTGTCTATATACCGTGTACCCAACTTTTTTAAGCTGGAATGAGATGATGAGGAAAAAACCGCCTCCAACCAAATGAGACACTAGGTTTAATTAGCAAGTGAAACCAAAAAGTTTCATAGCCTTGATTAATTAATTATTTAATGGAAGAGGAGAAAAAGATTGCAAGTGGCCGTGTAAGGAACATTTTATGTTTCATGAATGTTATAGAGATGCTTGTTTACATATCTTACACTGGCATGTTTCCTCCGACTAGAATACAATTTAAACAGTCATTCTCCAGTTGAATTTACAATTAGAAGGAGAAAATGAAGTAGTGAACAGTGAACTAGTGCCGACAAAAGACCAAAGATTTTATTTTTTATTGCTCATCCGAATTTTTTAACGTACAAGTTTGACGTCCTCAACATTTATTAATTCTGATCCACATTAATTAGTAGGAACTTAGATAGTTCCTAAACATGCAGCCTGTTTGTTATGTATAATAATCTGTATTGAGAAAGCAAATCAGTCTAAAAAGAAAGCAAAATCATTTGTTAGCAGGATTCATGTTTCTGGTAACAGAGTAAAAAGTGATTTGAACCAATTGCTCTAATGCTATTATGGGGTTTATAAAAAAGTATGTTCGCTCATGTATAAAATCTGTCCCTTGTGACAACACGAGTGAAAATTCACTCATACATGCACACAGTATACGATCCACTAATATAACAGCCTTGTTTGCCTGTACAAACCCATATGCACACAAGGCATTCCAGGCTTCCAGGGCAGGGATGAAAGGAAATACTGATGAAAAAGTCAAAGAGGGACGTTTATACACGCACACGCCTCACTCTCCAGTTTTTGTTGTTTTTTCTCACTTTCCTTCACCACCTAAAAACCAGAGAGATGCTGTTTATTAACGGGTCCGCCCGCTAGAATCGTCCTGCAAGAACAAAAGTGTAACGGAAACACTTAATGTTTTATCCGTACTATATGTATCGTAGATAACTATATACAGACTTATTTTGTTTGCAATCTCCGCTTTGCTTTACACAGACGAATCTATTAGAACCATGTAGAAAAAAATCCGTCCTTCCCATTGTTCCTTAAACACTATTTTTTCTAGTGGGGGAAATGAGATTTAGCTTTCATTTCCCCCTTAAACTCTCTCCACTCTCTCTCTCGCTCCCTTCCACAAATATGTACGAGACATTTCCATTTACTCCTAAATTTGTTACACTCAACAAAAATAACGTGGGGAAGGAGGAAAGATGATGATGATCATGTACATAGGTATTACCCTCATATATGTAAAAAGTTGATATGAAAAAAAACCTCCCGTTGTGCATAAAGTGTATATATCAGAGAATAATATGTGTACATGTTTTTTTGAGGGCAATGAAAAATGTTTCAATTAAATAATCTTCCCTTGATTTCTTTTGGGGTTTGTCTTCTCTCTTTCCAGCCCGTGAACAATTTTTTTCCTCTCCTCACGAAAGGCAAAAGGGCATAACTTATACTTTATCTTGCTTCAACATTATCACATGGTCCTTTTGTAAAATAAAGAGGGATAAAATTATATTACGTGAAGCTTGCAAAAAATGTCTAATATGTATTCTCTAACAATATTCATTCATTCATATACTCTTTACTTTTCTACGTTTGGGACGAGTAAAAAAGCAGCTTTTGCCGTATACTCTCTTCATTATTATTTCCTTTCCCATCTTCCTCCTGAAGTTGTGAAAAAGTCATGCATTATATTAAGTTTCTCATATTACACGAGAATCTCGTGTTGGTGGCCGCATTTGTTGTTATTTTTTCTTGTGTAATGTAATTTATCTGTCTTGAATTGGTTGGTTGGGTGGGTGGTGGTTGTTGGCAGGTTAAAAATTACTTTCATGAAGACCAACAACATCCCATCAGAGAAGGAGAGAAGATTTTCCGAGATAAAAAATAGCTCACTGGCTCTAACAGCATATATATCATACACTTCTTTTATATATGTGGACCCTCGCTATACCTCCTGCAATAAAGTAAAATAAGAATTATTCACGAGAATGAGGAGACTTGACTTTTCAACGAATGAGTTCTGCTCAAGCTCCAGAATATTTGAAATGTTTTAGTCTTTTCATTTCTCTCACTCATTCTCTCATCTTCCTCCCATTTTTTACGGAGAACGAGATGAAGAAAAATGCAAACAGGGTGAACATGAACGTGAAGAAAGGGGAATCTTTTGTAGAGAGTGACCTCTTGTATGCAGAGATGAGGTGTGGAAGACAGCTCAATTATGCAGCTGAGTAAATGGGATCGCTTTCTCCAAGTCCAAGTCAATTCTGAGTCTTGTAAATCATGATTTTTTCTTAGAGAAAATTGGAGAGTGGCAAAGCATAGGAAGGACACAGAGGTTGTTGTATTGTCCATAAAAAAGAGAGTATATAATATGCCTCGGGTCCTTGTGAAAAACGGATGACGTGTCGAATGCAAAACCTTGTTGAGCGAGAAATGTCATGAAGTTAATCAAATTAGTGGAAATTAATTTAAGTGTCGCAACAAATTGGTGAGACGAGACGGGAAAATGAAGACCGAAGCATGTTTGGGATTGGATCAAGCTTGTTGCAGAGCAAACCGTGAAAATTTTTTTGGAGTTGAAACACTAACTTTATTTCCTTTGGGAGGAAGGGGTAGACAATAGTCTATTTTGGTATAAAAGGTACATCATAAAGAGCACGAGTGTAGAAAGGGTAACTTTTGTCAACTCTCGAACACACATTATTTTATACTCGTGTCATCTACCTCAAATTTAGTAAGATTTTGTCCTTTCATCAATTAATTTCGCAATCTACTGCAAAAAAGCAATCTTCGTTATATTCAGTACGAAGCATTTTTTATCTAAAAAATTAATCGACGTCGAACCTTTCTGGAATATAAATAAGTCAAACCCTAGAGTTATAAAATAAACGCAGCTCCAATTATGACGCGTATTGTATTTACCATTACTCCAAATTGAATAATGGAAGCAGCATCCTTCCAACAATGAAAATTTGTACAGGAAGAAAATGTTGGCGTAAAGGGGATTTTGCTAAGTACCTGTGAAAAGCAGTTGTTTGTAATAAACTTGTTCCGCTCAAGTGAATGACTCAGGCAGTTGACAGTCTCCTCCAGCTAAAGGATTCCGAAAGGAAACAGCAACATAAGAGAATTAAGTATAAATCTATTATATATATTAAAGGCATACCTACTACTTATATGGGTTCGGTGACAAGTCACAGCTCGCAACTGTAGATTTGGTATAAAGGAAAGAAGCCTCTCTCACGTACCCTACCTAAACACATAATAAAAAGATCTTCAACCAAAAATGTATGAAGATATATTTAGAACGCAACGAACCATATCAAGTTGTCGTCTCCTCTCCATCGTAAAGCTATCGAATGTGTTGTTCCAATGAATGAGTGTGTTTTTACACACCAAACAACCCTCTTTATATTCCTTAGAAAAGTATATATGCGTAGTATCTTGAGAGAGTGTATCCAGACTCTATCCTTCTTTTTTCCACTCTCTTCCGCATCCTCCTCTCGTCAGATTTCGTTCAATTTGCTAAATTGAACAGTGTTTTATAATACGTGTTAAGCTGGCTTTCATTCGCATAATGGAATTAAATGGTGCTTGGCCAATCTCCGGCCTCTTGTTACACTGATTCTCGCGTCGAGTCGATCTGTTAATAACCCCCTCAAGACCCCGGAGAAAATCCCTCAATACTCTATTTGTCTTTTAATTTGATTAAATCTTCGCAGAACAACATTTACACCGTCATTTTATAGGGGGAAATGGCATCATCATATTATCACCTTTTTTCCTTACCTAAAAACCTATACAAATGCCACTATACGTATACCGTATACAACTTTCTCTCCTTTTATTGCCTTTTCTCCTATTTTACACAGGCTAAACTCGGCTGGAGGAAAGCTAAAATCTACTCAATCTAGTTCCCATTTCTTGTGCACTTTACGACTTTATCATAATGTGAGAAGGGTACGAATAAGAGCCTCGTGTACACCGAGTGAAATCCCTTCTTTTAGAATTCAATGATGTTCTCATCGTGTAATCCTCCCCTAATCCTATGTTGTATATGTATTTTTGGGGATAAATCCTTGGTTATATCGTTAATTACAGTAGAGACTCATTAATGCCTCTGATATTGACTGAGTTATGGGGAAGAATGAGCTAGTTTTTAGTTGAAGCTAACAGCTAACTTGCATTTAGAAACTTAGGTAATTTTGTGTGTGGATGCAAATCCATCTGATATTTTTAACTGATTTCTAGATAAGTTGGGAATAAATAGATAACATGCAGTCCATATTTGTCGTGTTACTGGAAATGCCTTATCAAACGCTTCTGTTATTTACAGGTCATTCCGAAGATCGAGATAGCGAAGGCGAGGACGTCAAGTCATTACCCATGCGAAATCTGCAGCTTTTCCCCCGCTTCCTTCCATACTCGCAGCATCACGCCCCCGCACCCTACCAACGCATTATGTCTCAAAATGACCTGTCATCAATTTCCAATGCTCCACGACGTCGTTGCAGGGGAAACTCCAGTGACAGTAGCGTTTCCAGCCGCTCCAATTCTCCTGAAAGTGAGAACAACAGGGACCGCTCACGCTCTCGCTCGCCCAGTGAAGGCCGCATAATCGATCCTGGCGACGAGGAAACACCTTTGAAGTCAGTGTCACCAAATCCTCTCATAAAATCCCAGCTACAGTCTCACCTCACGGTGGGCTCCTCATCAAACGAGGAAACCGAAGGAAAACATTTAAACAAGAAGAAAGAAATAGAGAAGGCGAGGCATTCAAGGTTTCACCGGGACTCGAAGTCTCCGCCGTCATCTCCAGCATCTTCACCACGGCTCGAGTCCAGTGGTAACATGAAGGACTCTAAGACCCCTTCAAATGGGGACGATGATCATTGTCACAATGAAGATGACACCGGAAAAGGGAAGGGCAAGCGGGGTTCTAATCATCACTCCAAAACTCATCATGGACCCGAGTCGGATGCTAAAGATAAGGATGAAGCTCACCCCTACAATAATTCAACCCAGGCAAATCACTCTTCGGATGAGCCCAGTCATCATCCTCATCCACACCATCATCACATTAGTGACAAATTGGGTATTGCTCCTGGTGGGAATGGCACAGCAGGGTTCTTCCCTGTCCCTTCTGGTCACCATACAAATGCTAATAATCTTCACCCTCAGAATAATAATCAATCACAGCATCATCATCATCATCACCACTCCCATTCTCATTTGCATCACGCTCACCATCACGGACAGGGTGGATCCTCCTCATCCTCATCTTCTGTCGGCGGTGGTGGTGGTGGTGGAGGACCTTCTGGGAACAAACCCACGAAGCAGAGGCGCAGCCGAACCAATTTCACTTTGGAACAGTTGAACGAGCTGGAGCGACTTTTTGATGAGACTCGTAAGTGCATTTGGAATTCTCTGGGTTTTGGTATGAAATCCCATTTGACATGAGACTCAATTGTTATATTTTCATGTTAAGCTCTTTGTTCAGCTTTTAAATAAATGAGTATAACAGGTGCGGATATATATAGCTGCACGCTGAGATGATAGGATTAGAGGATTTTCTTGTTCCTCCAACTCGAAAAGTTTTTTTTGAACGAAATTAATTAGGCAAATTGAATTGTATTTTGATAATGAATAGGGTTTAGCAATTTAGAAGTTTATGGGATTTAAGCAAACATTGGGAGTGTATCCTTTTATGAAGTTGGTGAAGCTCAAAAGTTTCATTTTTGTTTAATGAATATATTATGTTGTGTCCTTGTCCTTGTTTGCATCACAGATTACCCCGATGCATTCATGAGAGAAGAGCTGAGCCAAAGATTGGGACTGAGTGAAGCCAGAGTTCAGGTATGAGGATCAGAGAAATCACATTGTATTTCCTCACATTTGCCCTAATTTAACTCATTTATTTTTCCCTCTTTACAAACAAAAAATATTATTAATAGTAATCGGAAAGGGTAAACTCAAACGAAAAGAGTTGTTTTCTTCGTCATCACTTTTTCATGATTTATGTGCCTCTCTCTTCTTCCAGAGGTATACATATACACACAGCACAGCATAATGCACACAAGGACATTTCCATCCGACGGCAGACATAATCCTATGTCGAGATCGTGCAGATTCCCTTTAATAAAATTACCGATTAACGTGAAAAATATGCCTTGTAACTTGGTGCGAAGGTCCGCCGAATCTCTGAGAAGGATCACTTTGTTATCCTTTGCGAGAGGAAAATGCAATCTAACTCTAACTCTTGCACACATTTCCTCCGAATAGTGTTGGAGTCAGCAGTCTGCTCTTCCATTGTTTTCGTGTTCTATTAGAGACTCATATACATCACGATCAGATGATGGTCAAGCCGTTTCATTGAACATTTTTTCTCTCTGGATATTGGATCTCCCACATGAAAACTTTTCCTACGTTTACCAACTCCACGTGCCAATGATACTTTCTCAATTCATATTTTCCCATCATGCCATTATCCTTTTACTCACAGTCGAATCACTTTTGTATGCTCTATATACAACGTTTCTTCGTCTATTTATATAGTTTCCTAGTCGCAGTCCGAAGTACGAATCCTCTTTTTATACTCTTTGTCACAATCCATGACCGGACCAGGGAATACCTTACCCTCGCAAAATATATTATTGCAAACTCTTGTGAAACAAATTGAACGCACAAGCACAAAAATTTCGAGTAAATTAAAAGACAAAGTGGATCTTGGAAGCGAATGGAAGGATATCAGAGACAAGAGTAGTTGCATTAGACTTGGACAAATGTAATATTCATTAACGAACGGGTCCGTGAGAAGTACCATAACCGTTCGAGATAATTTTGTCCTCGAGATTCCGGAAAGTACGTGTGTGTGTGTGCACAAACGAACATTCTTTTCTGATCTGCACACAGAGTAAAAAAGACTGTTTTTGTTCCTAATCGGAGCACATTTATCCAGCACATCTCTCCGAATGCCCAACCTCATTTGTAGGGAGCAAATGAGACAAACATACCCATTTTTCATGAAGATCCAAATCTTCTCGAGTAATTTCATTACAGCCCAATCCAATCCGTTCACTCATTCCTTTGTGATTCTCGATCCGTCCTTTTCCACTCGCATTACATGGGTTTATTCTTTCTTATATGCAACAACCGTGTACCTTCACACTATTTTTATTCCAAAGGACAGCCTCGCAGTCGCGTTACGCAAGCTAGCCCAAGGAGCACGTAGATTCCAGAGATGTTATTGAATACCACACCCACCCTCAAAGTCCATTCAGTTTTTGTAATATGAACGTGCACAATACAGAACATTCATAAATCCAGACAATCGCAAAATCCAAGAAGTATGAGTAGACGTGACTGACTCCGTTTGTTATTATGAATCTTTAGCAAGATATGGGACGAATTGCCATGTTTATAGGTATCGGTTTTAGGTACGCATATCCACATCGTTTACCCTGGTTTATCTTGCCACAGTTTCTCCAATTTCTTTCTCGCTGGCAGTGAAATATTTACCATTTGCCAGAATTAGAAAGGGAGAAATGCAGAAAAAACAATGGTGAAAGTAACGCTGACTTCCATATTATAATTCCCATTTGTTGTTGGTGAGAATGAAGCAAAAGTCCATGATCGAGAAGGAACACTTCGCGTCACACATAATTTCACCACGTCACGCGCTCAACTTACATTATTTCTCTTCTTACACTTTTGACACAATTTGATATTCATTATGAGGGAAAGGAGTCGGGACCCGACCTTGTTTTCCTGATGATTTCTCATGAATAAATTCATGAGTTTTGGGTGAAGAGAATAGTACATGCATGAGGATATGCGAGGTTGGAAGCTCGGAGCTTATGATAAATGAATTCATGTGAGATGTCTGATTGTAAAATATTGGAGAAGATTTCAACAATGGCTTCAGCTTCGTCTTCCATATTCTTAAGGAATCATGATAGGGCGAATGATTAATTGTAAAAACAATTCAATTCTTATTTTGTAAAAATCCTTTCCACAGGTTTGGTTTCAAAACCGGCGAGCAAAGTGTCGAAAGCACGAAAGTCAAATCAGCAAAGGTGTACTCCCCGTCACACTCGGAGGGAACTCTGCTCTCGGACCACTTGACTCTCAATGTCGAGTAACCCCATTCTTCCCTCCTCCCACGTCACAATCTTCAGGAGCGTTGGGTGCTTCAGTCTCCATCCCGAATGGATCCTTGTCCTCATCACTCTCCTCTCCGAATCATAATCATGGTGGAAGCTTATCAAATGACAGACGGATGAATGGCGGAAATGGTAGCCATCACACTTCATCCACATCCTCCTCTTCAACAACGACGTCGGCAGCTACTGCCGCATCTTTACTCTCAGCAACCCTTGCTTCGGTGTCATCATCTTCCTCAGCTTCAATGGCAGCTTTGGTGAGTGAGGGGAGCTCTGCTGGATCTTCATCAGCGAATGTTGCAGCATCCCTTTCGTCTCCGTCGTCGACGCCATCACTGGCGTCTCTGAATGGGGGACTGGGTGCTTCCTCTGCTGCGGCAACGCTTGCTAATTCATTGAGATTCAATCCGTATGACCTGAATCTGAGACCGTTGACACTTCCTTCGCCGTTGGACACTGCTTTTTTGTCTGCCGCACAGCAGGTTTGCACTCAATTTCAACACTTTAAAAATATGATCTTGATTTGAATACAATTGAAATAAATAATTCTGTTCACAGTATGCAGCTGCTGCAGCTGCGTTGTCAACTGGATCAGGTGGGACTTCCCCAATTGGCCCTGGCTCAGGCCCGCCTCACCCTTCACTTCTTCTTTATCCTCCACCATATCCACTCGCCTTATCGTGGGCATCTAGTTGTCTCAGCTCGGCTGCTGCTGCCTCCTTGGGCTCATCCGCTTTGGAAAGAATGTCAAATAAAAGTACCTCCATTGCGGACCTCAGATTGAAAGCTAGAAGGCATGCGGAGGCACTCGGTTTGTTGGAGAAACATAACTAAAATCCAAACTTTAGAAGTTATTAATTATGATTGAGCAAGAAGATAAGTGCATGCATCATGTATGTTCATCTTGTACACGTCACTGTAAATTAGGTGCACAAAGTGTGGCATGACTAAAGTGACTAACTCAACTATATATCTGCCCAGTTAAAACTAGGATTGATATGGGCGTTATCTGTATTGTCTTAAATTATCTATACACTTCTCTCATGATGAATCCAATAGTACTAAACAGTGAGTATGATGATATATGGGAAATGTGTCAAAAGTGTAATAGAGTGAATAGAATTTGAGCATTTGAATCTCCTTGAAATTCCATCATGTACACTCGCATAAATCATCGAATTTGCTTGATAGCTTACTTGCATTTTTAATAAAATTAACTTGAACTCATACAAGAAAATATTTCATGAACAAAGACATTATTACAGTAATCCGCAAATAGCCCTTTCTACACAATGGAAACGCTCCGCTATGGCATATCGCTGGAAACTTGGCACACTCCGAATTGAGCTTCTCAACTTTCTCCTTGTGTTCCGTTTCTTTTATGTCACAATACGGCGTTATCTCCCCTTTCGTGGGATCCTTCGCGCCTGGCAAAATATCGGGAATCTCTTTACTCCGGAAATTGACGCAGAACTCGTAACTATAAATGGCGATGGCTTTGATGTCCCTTGTTGTCAGGTCAGGGTACTTCCCCGCAGGCAGGGAGACAATCAAGGAAAGATTCCCGAAGCGGTAGGCGGGATCAGCGAGATTTGTGCAACTGTACGTCAACCTCCCAGAGTTATCCAGACCTGAAAGGTAAAGCATGTATCCACCAGCGGAGTAGATCCCTTTGGTGCCTTTCTGTTGGAAGATTCTTTGTGTAAGTTTGCTGCAAAATGTAACGGTGATACAAGGAATCTACTCTTTAAGTACCTTCATGCCCAACACGTAGGTGTTTGGAGCTTCTCCGTCATACGTGAAGTTTTTTATCTGAAATCGGTACTTGTCGATAATGAATACCTCTCCCTTGATCGTATGCTCTTTTGTTCCCTGATCCATCCAACCGATAGAGTATGCCTTGTAGCTGTACAGCTTGAAAATTGTGTTGTCCACTAGATTGGCGATTTCAGAGATTTTTTTAGAAATGATAACAGCACAACATATGACATGACAGAAAGCTTGGAACAACCAAGTCAAACACGTAGATTCAAAAGTGAATGTACTTTACCAGGATATGGGTTGCAAAACTGTTTCACCTGTGTTGCAGTTTGAGCTAGGATGAATGATGGGAAAAGAAGATGCAGATGGAGTGTTATTAAAGTGGTATGTGGAGCCATTGTTGAGTTTAAAAGAAACTAATGCATGTGATTCAACTCTTCGGCAGCTACTTTAGAGTTTAAACACGGTACACATCCCGCAGGACCATTAACGCCCTTTGCAATCAACGTTGCCTCCTTTGTATGCATTGGCATAAAGCATAACCACAGAATAGCATATCACGAAGAAGTAAATCATGACCATTTTCGTGCCGTGACTTCCCATGGAAATGTTTAATGGTAGTGTGGTCACCAGTTTCTTTCAACAAAATATAACTATCCATCTTAAGTCAACCATTTGACTCATTCAAACGCATATTTAGAAAGAAGACAATGCGATCTAACAACTCACATACTCCACATCCAACAACAAATCAAAATCTTGTATTGAATTCGTCTTTAGTTAATATGCACATATATTTCGTTGCATTTCTTGTGAACCTTGCCAAAGCACAAAAATGAATCCTGAGAACTGAACTCGAGTGCAGAAGAAGCAAAGAGAAAGTGATCGGGAAAAGGAAAAAGTGAAAATGCAAACAGACCAAAAGGAAGCAAGAATGTGTCACTCTGATTTACACATTTCTTTCGATTAGTCAAGTGTTTATTGCCAATATCGTGTGTGCACGTTGATCATGCGGAAAATGAACAAAGACAGTTGACTTCCACTTTACTTAGAATTAGTATCGCTACCAATATTTACATTATCTTACAGAGAAAAGAAATGGAGGAAGATGTATCTCCAACAGCATCCAATCCACTACTCATTTCCACATATATTTTTGGGGAAGGGAAAGTAATCGTGCGGTTATCTGGAACGAAGAGCTCCCTTTTCCAGGATCCTTCTTAAGTGAAAACAAGACAAAAGCTGGGGAGAGAAAGAAAGGACAAATTGCTCAACCAGATGACGGATTAAGTTAGAGGAAAGTGAACGTGAACGTCCCACGTCTGACCGAATCGGGATGTTTGCGGGGAAGCTACCAAAGTGTTAGCAATTTGTTGGGACAGAATCGTTTGCTAATTGGATTCCCCTGTCCAAATACATCGGTTACTTTATCGGGAGTTGAGGTGGCAGTTGGAAAAAGTGGAATACTTTTTGGATTTGCGATATCAGCGACATAAAGACACGTGTGAAAGGCCGATGTATGCCTATATACTTTTGCATACAACTTGAATGTCCTATCAAAATCGGACCATTATCTTTTTGCTATTATTCATGCAGGAGCATGTATGTCAGCAAATATGTATATTGACAATTGTGAGTACTAATAATAATTTCCCTACAAAATCCTTATCTCATTTCATTTCCATCTCTTTACTTCATACTACAACAATCAAAAACCACGAGCTTGGATCTAAATTCTGTAAATCGATATATGAACAAAACTTTTAAAATTAGAACGACGTTAAAATTACATAGAAGGCAGCTTTGCTCTCACGGATGGCCCTGCCTTAATTTTTCAGTTAACGAACGATAAGTAATGAAAACTTAATATATTTAAATACTTAACGATTGGAGCATTATAAATTTCCCTTCAGTTCGTCGTTCCTCCCCGACTCGTCCTCTGCACCAATTCAAGTACAAACTTTTCTGTGGAATTAAATTGAGTCTGTCGATTACACAACGTTAAAATGTCTACGAATCAAAGAAGTCGCACTTAAAACACGTACATAGCTGGATTTTCCTATAATCTTATATGAATTATTTGGAAGGTACGTAGTAAGTAGATATTCTAGATATAAGTGCACCCCTATACAAGAATATAAATTTATGCATGACTCCAGGAACAAACTTCTGTTATTAAGCAGATGTCCACATAAATTCATGGCTCGTTAACTCTTGGTTTATCCCAATTAAAATTGCTAAATTACATGAGCAAACTTGAGTAATACGTGTTTATTTCTATTTAAAGCAGAAACTGCCTTTCATCTATCTCAGCCAAAGATCCCTTTTATTTCATAAACACAAAACTCGTGTATATTTACACCCTTTCGTATGTGTCTAGCTATACACATACTCCTCTCCCTACACATTTTATCCGATGTTCATAAGGCCCCTCTGAAAAGAGAAACAGTATTAATTTAATTACCGTGATCTATCTTCCACTCTCCCATTCTCCCCGTATAGTTTTAATGTGAGCTCTGCATGAAGCCACTTTCACAAGCAAATACGAATATATATTTCCATACAAAATAGGAAACCCTGAGATGACAAAAACTAGGTATGCCTGTTCTTCACTCTCTCAGTAAACAACTACAGAAGAACTACAGCATCATATAAACAATGATATTCAAGTCAGCACACTCGCCACTTTGTAGAAAAAGCGGATATACATTTCTCTCCTCCAATTTCTGCTCCAGCGTGCTGACTGAGAGCACAAGTTTTTGGGAATTTATCGCCACCATGAATGAGGACCGTGGGAGAGGTAATGAAATTACGAGGAATTAACAGCAGTGGCAGTGTAGCGGTGATTTGCCATTTTATAGCTGTTTCCTTTAATGTTCACTTGCGTTCATATCACCATCCGCACTCTAACATCCAGCCAAAAACTTTTCCTCAAAACAGATTGTAAGTTTAGGCCTTTCGCTAATTCTCTTTGTAAATCCAATCCAACCATGCATGAATATACAGACAAAATTTTGTTGAGATTGAGATACACATCTCTCCTGCCTGTATATGTTTATTTTACTACTGCAAAATTCCGAGGCAGACACACATAAACGTTGAGAACATATAACCCAACTTTGCTTTGCACAATTATTTGATAACATTATTTTCTCCTTTTATGGCTAAACACAGCTTTCACCATAAGTAATGAGATTAATTCAATTCATTAATTTACATGTCTGATGTTGGCTTGTGGTGGCTGAAGTATACTGTCTAGTGTCTCCTTTTTGAAGTTGCATTTTCCAAGGTTTTCTTTTTACTCATACTCCTCTGATCCAAGTTTGTGTGAGAGAGAGAGAGAGAGATGAGGATCAAAATTATTACAGCGTAAGCAGCCTTAATGACATGATGAAGTTGCCTACACAAATAACTGGAAGCTTTAAGAGTTCCAAATAACAACAGTCATATTTCCAGGAAATATTTCCTAATATTACTTTACGCCATGCGATCACAAACTTAAGCACAGCCAGACTCCAGAGTTTACACCATATAACCTAACGTTGTCATAAAATCAGTGCTCGTGTAATAGACATAATTTTATAAATGCATGGATTTTGAAATGAAAGTATGCCTTTTGGCAAAACGCTAAACAGCAAACTCAAGCTTTCGTTTCTATTTCTGTTGGGGGCTGCGGCGTGGATTGGACGGTCCACAATTACTATTTCCGCATTAAATATATTCAGAAGAGCTTGATTCAATAAATTTTATTTGCTTATTCTCTGGCTCATCATCACCACACCAGATTACATGAAAAGTGAACATGCTATACATGTCGACTACATCCATATCCATAATTATAGTTGTCTGTGGATGTACTTCTGAAAATTTTAGTGCTGGAAATTTTTTTAGTGTTCTCGGGAACTCGACTGGGAGCCTCAACATTAAACAATATGAGTGACTATATATATGCATACTTCGCATGTGTATATCGAAATTACTTTAACGTAAAACTTATTAAACATATCCATTCTACATAATTCGACTTTCCACAACATTTGAAATCTGGAAATTGATGTAATTATCCAACTTCCAGTTAGCTTTCACTGGAATCTTATATTCCTCATCAAAATTACATTGCAAACGTTCCAAATTATTTGAACAATAATTATATTTATATACATCTCGGTGGGAATGACGTCTCCTTATCATTTAGATGCGTTCCCTCGAAAAAGACAATGATCGTGAAGTAAATGTTCGTGTTCTTGTATTCACTTTTTTCTCCTCTTTCATTTTCCTCTTATTTTCGGTCTCATGGGTGCAATCCTACAGATTAATTCATTTTCATTGCTCCCAAACTCTCTCTCTCTCGCTTCCGACTCTGGAAGCGATCAAGACTATTGTTGTGTTGTGCACAGTTTTCATCTCAATCAAGTGGAAATGAATGTATTAAGACATCAATTGAATGGTGAGTGAATGTGCGGATTTGAGCAACCCTTTCTCTCCTCTTCCCTCAACTCCTCCGAGCAAGCTGCCTTTCAGAGAGCAACAACATTGTGGTGGATTGGGGAGCACATATTATCCAAGGAAAGGAATACGCATTTTTTTCTGCTCTTTCGGAGAAGATCATAGCTTGAAAAGCATAATATATCCTTCTCACTCGGGACCGGGAGCATGAAAAGCAGAGAGCAAATCTCCTCCAGTCCGGAATGCTCTCGTACTGCTGCGGAGAAAAGATATTATATCAGTTGGGAACTGTGCTCGGTCTATAATCGAATTAAAAGCCAATGGGGTCCAGCCAAGGCGGTTTCACAATGAGCCAACCCTAACATAATTGGATGTGACATAAATTGGAGGGAGGGTGCGTTCTCCGGTGTGGACTCGGTGCTACGTGAGTGAATGCAAGCAAGGTTTGCGCTTCACACGTCTCACAAACACACACATCACAAAACATGGTTTACGCACTTGCACACGATTTTATTTGGGTGAACTTGGTTCCGTAAATCCGAGACAGATTTGGATCGAGCAATTCAAATATATGGCATGTACCATATTTATGCTAAATATTTGTTCTATGTTGACTCTTAATTTAATTTATTTGATCAGCGATTTTTTTCATCCTGAATCCTCTTTTAGAATCTTTTTTTTTGTTTCACCAGTCTGGATTAAAATCCGCATAAACTTTGCACTACAAATGTCATCTCAATTTTGTGCCACCATTAGAAAAAAAGTTGGCGACTCGCGAAGAGAATGGGGGAAAAGAGTTGAGTTGAAGTTGAAAGTGTTGTTATGACAAGACTTTCCCATGGCATATTCCATCCCATAAAACTTGGCCATTCCCATTCCCATTGAGCCATCTCAATTTATAACCAATTCCACCAGTCAACCCATAATTCCATAAAAGTCAGTTTTTGCCACGTCCTCCTAAAAAAACTAAAGGTATACTGTTGGAACGCGTTCTCTCTGTGCTCCCACAGATTTACGTGTGCTTATCATATCATGTGAAATGCACTTATGTTCCATTTATGAAAAGTACAAAAAAAGTTATGTGCATTAGGACACATACCAAACCAAATTCCATAATCGAATGTAGGGACGAAGAACAAAAAACTTCTCAAATGTAACCATCAATGGTATGCCCCTGTAAATGGTCAACCGACACTCACGGCACAAAAAAAACTGGTCACTTGACAAAAGCGCATAATTCTGGAACTTGAAGCTGGAGATAAAAAATGTGGCCTTTTTTACTCCACTACTTCTCACGTTATTTTGAGCTCCACCCTCCGTCATACCATTAAAATCATAGCGTCAACTTTAAGATATAAATTTCATCCCTGAAAAACTATATTATTAGTGTAATGGTGAAATAGTAGGGATACTGACTGGACTAGAGTTTTCTTCGTCACACATTAGAAAAAGTGGTCCCTCCTTTCTGCCACTTTCTCGTGTTATATGACCGGTAATGATCGAAAATGAGGAGAAACAGTAGTGTGAATGTGAGTGTTACACACTCGCATTCATCGTTCATTGATATTTTAATGCTTTGTAGGCGCATAAAAGTTGGTATTCATGAGAGAAGATCTCCAGAAATTCGGACTGGACAGGGCCAAGGATATCTGTATTATGTGCACATATTAGAGAAATGTGTATCTGCTCGACCGAAATTTCCTGAGAAATGGAGAGCCTGAGACTGGGACTGGGAAGAAAAGTAGTTTTGGTGGAGAAAGAGAGATATGCTTAGTGTGTGTAGAAGTTAACTGGAAAGAAGTGACAGGCTAAGTGGGGATTGATTTACTGTTATCACCATCATGATATCCCCACTTGAGGAAAAGCCATGATGTGATATATACTACACACTGCTTCTGTCTAGCTGGCACTTTTACTGGTCATGAAAGCAAAGTCCAGTTACGTTTCACATACTTTTTCATTCTCCTTCTTATACTTTCTATCTGTGGAATGTGTACGTAAAAATGAACGGAGCCCATATTTGTACTTTTTTGTTGAAAGTGGACATCAGCATTATGTATATAACTGCGCGTATATGTGTGGAGTATTATGTGAGGAGGGAGGATGTAATGTAAAAGGAAAGAAGACAGAGAAAGTACTTACTAAACTCACACGTCGCCATTGCCAAGTTAAGCCAAAAGTCGTTCGTATCGAATGTTTTTATCTTAACATAATTGCCTTTCTATCGAATATGACATTATGGATTTATCGCGTTTTTCCACAACCCTAAAAAAACTTTTGTGTGAAGGATTGCCTTTTTAAGTGGACTTTTTTGGGATCAATAAGGCGTGTATAGTATAGAGGTAATCTACATTAGAATTGTGCAGATACATGGATCCCAAAAAATTCAGCTAATTACTAATCGACACGTGCTCTTTTAATTATATTGTGCTTCAAGCGGATATTTTAGTGATTTATTTGAGTCCCTTTGAAATGGTTTCTTGGAAGAAGTTAAGTGAAGACTTGCGGAGTGATAATGTATAAGAGAAACGGGCGATAATGGACGTTATCAAGTGCATAATGTACAGTTACCCGGTGTCCGAGACACATTCAGTTTACAAAACTTCTGGGACCAACTTGCCAACTTGACTTTCCTTCTTTGGTTTTAGTTTTACCCCAAAATAAGTACAAAATGACACAATACAAAAACTCCAGTACTTTCGCCTCTAAAAACCAAATCCTGGAAACTTTAACAATCTTGTACTTTATATCCAATTGTGCCATTTAGGATCCCAAATTTGTACATGCTTTTCCCTTGATACTGTTGATACATTACTTACAATTAGAATACGGCTATAGACAAAAGTATATAGTTCGCTTCTACTCGTATAATTTTGACAATTTAAATTTGGCCAAATACGCACACTCGGCGATTATGGTAAACGTTAAGAATGGAGCTCATGGAGCGCACACTATAGCTAATCTAATAAAAATGAAGGATTAATGAGCAGAAAAAACTTTCACCACACCACATTTCCCAATTTTGCGCATTGTCTTGTCATTAGATTTCCCCCTCCCTTCTAGTTTATTATAATGAAATGATAATCACGCTAGTGCACTTTCTCCCATAAATACCAATTCACAGTCAGCCATTTCTTTTCAACAACCAGAGCTAATGCAATTACCAACTCTAGCTCGTATCCATCCATATAACACCATCATCATGATTCTATAAAGAAAAAAGGAGGAAGATATTTCCAGCATAATTAAGTTCTCTTCATTCTCCAGTGCTCATCTCCAGCGTTCTGATTCATGTATACATCTTAGTAGAAAATGGTTGAACCGATTTTGTCAACATTACCATGTGTAATTGTTCTTATGAAAATGGCTTCCTCCCATAATATTATATCCGTTTAAACAAGGGAGGAAAATTTCCACTTTTCTGAATGGGAAACCAAGAAGAACATGTCTTTTCTCTTGCCATAATAATATGCAGGAATAAGTCCAACAAGGGGAAATGTGTGGCACATTTCCTTTCAAGATTCCGAAAAACGAAACCAAGTTCAAGAAAAACTTTGCCCATAACTGAAAACAACCGTAATAATCATATTACTTGTACAATGTGCTCATAATAATGTGCTGGTGACAGTTAGTAAGGAACCATGAAGAAAGAGAAAAAAGGGAGAAGGAAAGGAGTGAAACAACTTTTGGAGAAGGAACAAGGGTAACCAAACCACAAAGCAGATGGGTATAGTCGAAAGTTGTGGCTGAGTAAAAAAATACGCTACCACCACTTTCCCTTTGTTCAGAATATAAAAAGGTTGATAATTTCTAGAAAAATGACTTTATAAAGGGACGGAATAATCTATGTAAGTAGGCATATTAATCGCATTACGCAGTTGCAAGGCGAGTACCATTATAAACTCTTTTTTTTTACTTTTTCACGGAACGCTACAACGGAGGATACAAAGTACAACACAAACCAAGTGTAAAAAATACGTGGAACTTCGCATTAAGATCGAAGATTCTTCACGAAGATGGGGACGTGGAAGTTGTATTATTGTGCACAGCTTGAGCTCATAAATACAGTGTACAATTCGAGGAAAACAATAAAGTTGACATTAATTTTGTTAATTTGACAGTTGGTTTGAATTGTTCTACCAAGAAAGTCGCTCATTTTCCTCTGGTAAAAAATATGAAATGGGATTTTTATGCAAATCTCGATGGATGGATGTGGTGAGTGGTGTAAATAAAAAGGAAGTGAGAAATAGAAAATAGAACAAAGCGATATATAAAAAGATACAGATTATGAGATTTTTATAAAAAGAAGAAGAAACAATGCAATTTGCAGACATGAGCACATGATTCATCGCTTTTACGAGGAGATAACAAAGTTTAGTTTGAAAATGAGCTAAAACGGGGTGAAACCGATAAATATTTGAATTCATAAATCTGGTCGGTGTCATCCTTAAAAAAGAGGAAGAAACTTTCTGGAGCATTTTGGCCAAAACATGAATAGTGAAATGAAGTGGAAGGGGTTAGTTCATGTTAGCAGCATTTAAAACTATATGAATCCTTTGAAGCCCGTTTAAAACACATAATATTCAAGAATTTTGTGCCGACCGGTCCGGTTATAATCTATTCATAGCATTCTTATTCTTACCAGACCATATAGACTCCCCATGCTATGATCTTGCTTACATTGTATCAAAAAATCTTTATTCTGGAATTATTGTGGTAAACCATTAAATATGAAAAAAGTAAGCCAAATCTGGAAAAATCTGTAGAGAAAAATTCTGCTTGTAGTTCTCTGTTCTCCTGTGCGTATGCATGAGCAAAGAGCTTGTATAGAAACAGGCAAAAGCACAACCAAGAATGTTAATCCGATGAGAGAACTATCTATCAAATACAAAACTAGTTTTTCTTTATCGTTCCCCCTTCAACCTAGCTCGAGCTACAGTCAGATGCCGTTGGATCACCCAATCTCTATTTGTGAGAACTCTGGCTGGGAACTTTGCTCGCAGTCGAGTCGAGTGGAATATTCACGAAAATGGTATGACACATCCTTTTCTATACATTACACTTTTGTATGTTGAAGTAAGATATAAGGTGCAAATGTATAAAGTACAATATACCCCGTTTAAAAATGCTTTGAGATAGGATAGGACACGCAAGTGTAGCATATCACTATATACTGTAATCTGATGTTTCAAGGAAATGGAAGGTTTTCTGTCATACTTCTTCAACGTGAGTAGCGAGTAGATATATTTTCGTTCCACTTCACAGTGCACAGCTCATGCACTCAATTCAACATTGAGTTTTACGCAGAAAGGAGCACACACGTATGTATTATCATTCATGTTTCACTTTTTCTCACATAAAAATTCACCACATATAAGATTGATATATGAATATATAGTGTATGGTCTGGTGTACTTCTCTGAAAATTGAAAACTCTTTCCTAATCAATGTAATACAGTTTGCTGTGTAAAAGTGTGTGCAACTGTTGTAGTAAAATTGGGAAGGATATATGTGGACTTTATATGTATTATCCCGAGTGTACTAAAGTATGAATTCCCGTTTTTAAGTATACACATTTCTCATTAACAAAAGAACCCTGCAAAGTTTTGCATTAATATTTTTCTGCATAATATTCGACAGTGTGTGTAGTACTTTAAATATTTAATTTGTAGAGACAAACTAAAACTACAACTCGGGAGTTCCTTCGGCTGGGAAATTAAAATCAAGGTAAGGAAGAAAGTTTCTGCGTAATGATACTCTCGTTTTATGTAACAACTCTAATTAAACTCTTTTGTTTGTTGTCACTTCCTTAATACCAAATATTTTATTACATTCACCAATTGTGGGTTTCGTTTTCATTTCACTCCTTTGTGCTCGTAAACATCTACGCAATATCGATTTAATGCTCTTACATTATTAATGTGCATGACGCACCAATATATTCGACTAAAAACTTGATGATCACGCATTCGGAACCATTCTAACTTCTATAATTTCAACAAGAATGCATGTTCGTGAAATGTGTATGAACAGTTTTAAGAGTGAAGTGTGTCGCAAGTATGTGAAGGAGATGTGACGATGATTTGTGAGATGTGAATTTAAGTTAATATCGTTCTAAGTTCGTGCTCATATTCTCTTAAATTCGTTTCTCGCATTCATTTCCGGTACAAAATTTTCTCTTCCTTTTATTACATTTCGGATAATTTCATAAAATTAAAAAGCCCAAAAACACTTGCTCTCACTGCATAGCACTGGAACATAGGGTTTGAATGAGAAAGAGCTCAAGTTGTGGTTTCATAGTTCGCAAGAATTTTAGGTGATCTTCATCGATCCCACACCCATCGCACTTTTAATATCATGTGTTTGTGCTTACTATTATGGAGATATATGATATATAGTCTCCTGTCTGTGAATATAAATATTTTGTAATGTTTAAAACATTACTGAAAGTTACAACGTTGTAATGTTAAGATTGTCAGTTTGGATAACATCTAAAGCTTGCAACTGAAATTTAACATGTGAATTGATTAAATAATATAGTTTGAGTTTGGGCTGAGCGGACTAGACAAGCCAAGGTTAAATATTACAGCTTGTTCCAATTCGTAGAGACGAATTCGGGTTGACGTAGTATAATTTGTTTTGCAAACGTAGACAAAAAGAGTTTTCTTTTGTATGTCACAACTCTACAATAGCTTTCACTCATGAAAAATTTCAAGGTACTTTCGTACTTTCATTTGATTTTGCATTTTCTGTTAGCGATTTATGCACAGTTAAATTCCAGCGTGAGAGACGGGCCAAGTCACAATCGACGCAGTAAATCGCTCTTCCATTCAATAATTTAGTGGATCGAACATATATGTGGTAGATTTCTGGTCATATAAAATTAAAGACGTCGGGACGAGAGGATTGTCAGGAGAGGCGAGTTAATTGTTGTTGTCTGGAACGTGCTCCATGATACGCAACCGGAGAATGATAATCGATATTTATACTCATTTGGCTAATCCAATTGCTAAAATATTACTTTTACTCCGCACACCTTTACAGAGTACTTCAAATATGTCGAATTGTAAACGATTTTACTTCAACACTTGCTGAATATGAACAAACTGCTACAAACCACTTGGATTAGATTAAATGTTTATGCCCTATGAATCCGATACATGCGTACTTACTTACGTACTACTTCTAATTTGTGAGTTTGTGACTTGGATATTTCAGTTAAGTAGTTAACGATCGGACTGGTACGATATAGTTTTGTCGGTTCGGTGGCCTTGAATTGAAAAATGTAGTTCGTTCTATAACAAGTCTTAAATATTCTACTTCTTCCTTATACCCAAAACCAGGTTTGAAACGAATATGAAAATTATTAATGGAATATAAAAATCCATATGCCATTCATCATGTCATCTGCACTCCATACATATATATTTTTTGTGGAAGGTCTAATCTAAAATAAGGTCTCTGTTTTCTACAAGAGAGCTTTTACCTCGAGTACACGACGTTACTTAAACTTGGTGAGCATTTATTTTTGAATGAAGAGAAGAACCTCATGAATTGTGAAATTACATTCACCTTCACTTCACAAATAAATCGATCTGTTTTTCTTACAAAAACAGTGTATTATGCTACTCTCATTCGTCATTTCACATCGTTTTCTAATATGTCTACATATCCCATGCATATTGTATGATAGATAAACATGTTATTCCTTCGATTAGAAAACTTTTCCTGTAAAGTTTGTTATTTGCTAGAAAGCGTTTCCAATAAGTAGCATATATAAAACCACTTTTTGGTCATGACATGAGCATACGGCTTACGTAGGTGTGTGAATAGTGCACACGGTGAAATGAATTCTCCAGACTTGAAAGATACATTTAATAGAGTCCATTCCATTTCCAATCCAAACCCGAGTGGTCCGTGCAACTTGGAACACATAAATGCACATTTAGATATGAGAGCAACAAGGTATATAAAGATTGGGGATATATAAGAGCGCCTTGGGAAATGAACGCGTTACATAACGCTCCCCAACCTTTGGTTACGTAAACGTCAATTTTACTTTGGGTTTATATGGTCTTCACATTCGTGTGCTCTTTGCATAATTGCATACGATACGATATAGCGTACTGTTCATGTGTTCAGCCAACCGTGAACTATATCTTACTGGTTAGCTATATAATATAAGGAAAACTAGTTATCTAATTAACTAATACTAGTTGGACACTTCCATATGCATAATATGCAATAATGTCAACGGTGTTGCCGTACGATTAATTACGAGCGAGTTAAGAAAAATTAACGAAGAAAGAATATACCCACATCAGTTTTAGTAAGGCTTACTACGTACAGAGCATTACGCAGTAAGGTATACCTCCATACTCCATTGGTCAAAATTCTCTCTGGACTTTTCTGGACAACCTTCACAAAGGTTTAGAGTTTAGACTGACTCGCTCATATAATTAAATATTTGTGTGAAAATAGCCACCCGTCTATGTTATCATCAAAAGAGGTTTTACATCAGACTGGCCATTAAAATATATACGAGAATATAAAAATGTGGACTAGACTAGGAAAATAGACAAATTGGAGAAAACCTTAAAAATTATATTGTGGAGATCTTCCAAGGCTAGAACGGACATTTCTTCGTAATTTAGTTTGGTTGTGGACATTTCTTCACAGATTCCAGTTTCTGAGAAATGTGCACGGGGATTGGAAGTGTAAACACGACAAAAACACATGCACACGTGTTTTCTGCTGGTGACAGTATGTCGCGAACAAATGTTTAAAGGTTGTTTGTGTAAATAAATATTATATGTTTACGTGTAATTGTTTAGTTTCATTGATTAGATTATATTCGTCCATAATATTTTTATTAGTCCGTTGGGAAACTGGCATTTAGATAATGGTGCGTGCTTTGAGCAAGGAGAAATATTAATTAAATGCGTTTTTATTTGATTTTTGTAGGATCGAAATCAAGTTCGTGTGCCGTGTGCTCTGTGGATTTTACTTTCTAGTCAATTTGTTTTTTTTGCAACGGTGACGGTTATAAGGTGTAAGGGACCTTGTAGTTTCAAACAATGGTTGGTGTGGAACGTCTCTTAGCTAACAAGGCGGGGCAGTTACTCTTATCATCTTGTTCGAGAAGTGTTGTGTCTGGAGTTAGCGGTGGCAACAGCTTTTTGGACATCTCTTCTGTACGCTTTAACAGCAATCGAGCCTCCATTTGCAGACCTAGTCGCCTCCAGTATCTTCGTCAATATCCAACTGTTGTTGTGAACACGGACGGGTCTACTTTCACAATTCGTTACTCTGAACCAAGGCACATAATCAAGGTAAAAAACGTGGTTTTAATTGCTGAAATTAAACATGGTAATTGGGATATGGGTTTTAGATATAAACATGTTGTATTTTGTGTTATTTTAAGCTCCCTGTTGATATTACCACACTCAGCGAAGTAGATAAGCAAAAGCACTTGGGCAGAAGGAAGCCAAAGACTAAAGTGACGATTGAAGAGGACTACGACGATATTCGCTTCGATGCTTCTAAGTATTTGAAGCTTGTGAAGAAGTAATAGGATCATGTGGAGAGACTATCAAGCACTTACCAAATAACTTTTTTTCACTGCAACAATACCTGATAATAAGATAGAGAACTGTGAAGTCCAAAAGTGTTTCGCAGACGTAGGATTATTAGTCAAAAAGGTATGTAAACGATATGAGTTGTTAATTTTTCTTTATTTAGAAAACGGTTCCATGCTTCAGATGAAATAAAAGTATGTAATAGTAATTTAGCCTTATTTGAGTTTTACTTCTTGGTTTCATTTGGTTTCGGTTTACTTATTGCTAATCATACTTTAGAAGCATGAGTTATAACACCAAATTCCGTTATATTTTGTCAGTAGAATGACGGAGTCAATCGTGGAACGACTAGCCCTTCCCGTAGACGATAGTATTGATCACCCCCCTTCGAAGAAAATTAAATTAGATGAAACATCAGAGCAATCATACGACTTTAGTACTACATCGGGGTTAAATTCCAATAATTCAAAAGCGTTTGAGGATGATGAGTTTGACGCAGTCCAAGCTATCCTTGAAGCCGGGAAGAAGTGTCGAGAGGAAGAAGAATCGAAGCTTGATGAGGATGTGGACAAGTCTGAATCTTCGAGGAGTAGTTTTGACAATAAAGACGAGGAGGACGTTTTATCTGTTGACGAGTCAGAGGAAGATGAATCAGACGCGAACAATGATGACACGAAGGAGACCAAGGCTGCAGCGGTCAAACCAAGTTCTGGAGGAGGAAAAGGGATAAAATCCTCGAAGAAGAAGAAAAAGAAGAAGAACAAAAGCTCAACCCTTCGGCGTAACATAAAAGATATTTTGAAACATGACCAATTAGACGACTTAACAATTGCTGCAAGAAAGGAGGAGGAAAAGCGCAGGCAACGCATGAATCTCAAATTGCAGCAGTTGCAGCAACAACAATTGAAGCTATTACAGTACCAACAAAGCCAGCTTTTGAGGGAGAGCTTATCTATTCCTGACAATTACCAGAGTCCTCCAGTTTCCTCCCATTCTACTGAATTACATAGACTAATACGGAAAAAGCATATAACAGTGTCCCTCGACGAAAGTGGAGTACCAAAAGAAAGACCGCCTACAAATGAGGATGACTGCATATTATTGAGTTCAGATGATGAAGCTGAAACCTCCCACCGAAAAGAACCTCCCTCATTTTCATCCTTATGCTTTCCTAGTCAAGTAGGTGCATTTCCCAGTGCTATCAGTGATTTTAAACATCGAACTCAGAAAGATGAGATAATCGCTTTGAGCTCCGGCGACGAGGATAACAATGACGTACACAAAACATCATTACTTCAAGATGGATCTTTGGGGAATTCTTCAAGGCTACCAAGAAAAGGCGTTGAGGTTGAAAGTGATGATGACTGTGTGATAATAACCCCTGATGAAACGGAAGGCGACGAAGAGGTAGAAGAAAAAGATGAATTGAGCCAAGACTTAATAAACGTACCAGATCATCTAGGTCGTGTCCTGGTGAACGTAGGGCATCCCGAAGAGGATGAGGACGTATTTCTACCCCCGCAGATTGCAAAAATTGTCAAACCCCATCAAATTGGAGGAATACGGTTTTTATACGACAATGTCATCGAATCTAAGGACAGGTGAAAACTCATTTCTTGTATTTACTGGTTTTGAGGATGATTATGTACATGTCTTCTTAAATGATCGGTTTCTGTTTGTAGATACAATGAAAGTACTGGATTTGGATGTATCCTTGCTCACGCCATGGGCTTGGGTAAAACTCTTCAGACTGTGGCGTTCTGTGATGTGCTCCTCCGAACTGCCGGAAAAACTGCATTGATCATCGTTCCTATAAACACAATTCAGAACTGGTTAAATGAATTCAATCGGTATCTTCCGTCGGAGAATGCTGAAGGCAGTGGCGGCAGTGGAACCAGTGCGAAACGGAGGAGCAAAGTAAAGCTGAAGAAACCTGATAATCCAGATACAAACACGAATGGTTGCAGTAGCAGTTCAGATAAAGAGCAGACTGAAGACTCGTTAGCATCAAATTCTATGCCAAATTCGGATATTCCACCATCCGTACTTGAAGAAAGCTTATCATCCTCTCAACAATCAGAAGAAACCATATCACCATTAGCAGAGTCGTCGCCAGAGGAAATTGTAAACTACAGGACATTCGAAGTGTACCTATTGAACGAGACAGTGAAATCTTTGCAAGCTAGGGAAAGAATTATCACAACGTGGACCGAGAAAGGTGGTGTTCTTCTGTTAGGATATGAAATGTATAGAATGTTGGCATTGAAGAAGTTGAAAAAATCTAGCAAGAAAGCAATGACTCTTGTACATGAAGAAATGCTAGCTGAAGCTCATAGCTTAGATAGGATTTACGACTGTCTAGTGGAGCCGGGACCAGATTGTGTCATTTGTGATGAAGGACACCGAATTAAAAATAGTGGTGCTGGTATATCTCAAGCCCTAAAAGCGATTAAAACAAAGCGTCGTGTCGTCCTCACTGGATATCCGTTGCAAAACAACTTGATGGAATATTGGTACGCTTTTAACATTCTTGCTTTCATAAACATATCGATAGCTAACTTGTTTATATGTTGTGAAGCCGCTAACGCTGAGGTTTTTGTTTTGTAGGTGTATGGTTGACTTTGTACGGCCGAATTATCTTGGAACAAAAGCTGAGTTTTCCAATATGTTTGAACGACCCATACAAAATGGACAATGTGCGGATTCAACACAAGAAGATAAGCGCTTGATGAAATACCGTTCGCACGTCCTGCATTCCCTTCTGGAAGGCTTTGTTCAGCGAAGATCCCACATTGTTCTCAGAAATGCCCTTCCACAAAAGGAGGAATGGGTGTTTCTAGTGAAGTTAACGCCCATCCAGCTAAAAATCTACAGAGAATTCATCAGGTACCTTAGGGAAGATTTGGAAAGTGATAACGCTACAACAAATCCCATCAAGGCTTTTGCTGTCTGCTGTAAAATATGGAATCATCCGGACGTGTTGTGGAATGTCGTAAAGAAAAATATAGATCTGGAACTGGATCTAGATATTGATGAAGTTCGTCCAGTCGCGAGATCAAAACCTAGAGGAACTGGAAGGCCACGAGGAAGACCGCCCTTGAATGGCATATCCTTATCATCACAGACAGGATCGGATCAGTTTGACGGGCCACTTTTCACAGAGTGTAATAATTATACCAAGGCTGAAACCTCTGGAATTTCCCTCGAGTGGGCTAAACCTTTATTTGAAAATTACACGCCTGAAGTGATGGAACATGGAGTGAAGTTCCAACTACTATTCCAGCTTATTGACGAATCTGTTGCTGTTAAAGATAAACTTTTAGTGTTCTCTCAAAGTCTACTGACATTAGATCTCATTGAAATCTTTCTGAAGAAGAGACTGGATTGGAGAAAGTCTGTAGATTATGTACGCCTCGATGGATCTACTGCAGGACTGGAGCGTGAAAAGTTAATTAACGAGTTCAACAAAAGCGAGGTTCAAAAATTGTTTATAATTTCCACACGAGCTGGTTCTCTAGGAATTAATTTAGTTGGAGCGAATCGTGTTTGCATATTTGATGCAAGCTGGAACCCTTGTCATGATAGCCAGGCCGTTTGTAGGGTATACAGGTAAGCCAATAATTCAATGTAATTTGCAGAAAAATTGTATCCTGCTTCGCATTTTAGTAACCTTAAATCCTCCTTTATAAACAGATACGGCCAAACAAAACCTTGTCACATATACCGTTTTGTGTCTGATTGTACGTTGGAAAAGCGAATTTACGACAGACAAGTCAACAAGAAGGGCATGGCTGACAGAATTGTTGACGAGATGAATCCCAATACCCCTTTTAAGAGCAAAGACGTCAGTTCTTTTCTAGTATTACAACACGAGCTTTTGGATAAACTTCCTTACATTAGATGTGATGTGGATATAGAAAAGTATTCAGATAGTGTTATCAAAAATATACTTTCGAAAATGGGAGATAAAATTACGCAGGTATGGTTCTTATTCTGCTCATACAAACTTCGTACAACTGTTCTTAATTTTCCGTAAATTCCAATTTTGATGTCATTATTTTAGGAACCTTTTGAACATGAATCCTTACTCATTGACCAAAAACATCAAAGACTGTCCAAGATGGAGAAGCGTCTAGCATTGAAGAACTACGAGAAGGAAAAGCAAACAGTAGCAAATTCATACGCAACTTACAGCCGACCAAGTTATGCTCAGTATTATTCATCCGTGAACACGATGACACCTTCGACACAGTCTCCGTACTCCACAGGGTCACCAGTTTCCAGATACAATGATCCAATAAGAATGCCATCTCCCACAAACCTAGATGTAATGCGTGGCAGTAGTAGATCATCGACAGAAGCTTACGGCTCTTTGGGTAAAGCAACGCTTGACCGATTCGAATTGCACATAAACGCCTTGAAAACCCGTGGAATAGCTGTTTTTCCTGTGCAATTACACCAAGACACATTCCTAAACGATCCGACGGGTGTTCATGATCTTTATATTAGATCAGGGGAGCGGGTCTACATTTTGGTTTCTCAGAAAGGTACCTACCTTCGCGTTCAGCAAAAGCTTCTTAAGGTACCTTACGTTGGAACGGAAATGAATCAGAAATTGGCAGAGCATTTCGTATTGTCCCTGCTTCAAGTTCCACCTCGAAGTAAGAGCAGATCACTTGGATATCCTGCAGAACAACAGTTACCAGCGTCGAGCATGTTGTTTCAGAAAAACGCAAATCACTTACAGATCACAAATTCGAGAAACAACACAGGAGGGGATGTAATGACGATGGGCTCAACAAATTGGGAGAATACTGGAAGTAGCTCACAAGAACAGCCACAGCAGCAAAACCCTCTCTCACGTTACTTGAACGATGATTACAGGTCCCTGAACGGCAGCCATAATTCAGGATCAGCGTATTCTCAAACCGATTTACAAAGCCTATCCAGACTAACTGAAGCATTCTGCCAACAGCAGCCTACTGCAGCATCGTCGGAATATCCTTCTTCACTTCGGAGCTTTTCTTCAGACCGTCGTTCCGCTTACAAGCAGTGGTCATCAACGAGTTCAACCCCACACAAACAAGGTGACCTAGTCTCGTCTGTATCTTCACCGGAGCTAGAAGTCATTAAACTGGCACACTCTCAATCCTCAAACCACAGTTCAAGTTCTTCAAATTCCAGAACAAATAGCCCTTACCGACAAACCTGGAGTAATTCCAATGATGCCACTAATAATGGATGGGTAAACAAGGAGGCTGTTGGAAAGTCTGACAATCCTGCATTCTACACAGATTTCACCATAACCCCAATAAGTTCCAGTTCCAATGGATCTCCAAGTTCGAGAAAGCAGCCCGGGCAAGTAGGCGACAAATACAATTGGCACAACGAATATTTTGGACACAGCTCCCGCAGAGAAAATCCGAGTTCCCACAGAGGAAGCTCGCCTTCGACCCCTGGCTTTAATAGTATCGTAAATCAATATGTTCATGGAATTCCTTCCCCTGACCCCACCACACATTCACAAGATCCTGCATTAGATTTGTGCAATACTTCAAGCCGAATTGGAGACGAGGATGGAATAATGCCTGTGTCTGATAGCGCAAATAATGTAGCCATGTAGAAGTCGTGTCAGAGTATTAATTTATCTCGCATTTTATTTTAGATTTCGTCTGTTGGTTCGTTTTCGCAAATTATAATATTAGGCTTTCTTACAATAGTTATTTTACAATTAGTAATGAGTTTCCCATGCGCATGCATGCAAATTTACACATGAAGCAAAAATGTAATGGGACGTCGGGAATAAACATCAACTCTTACGTTTTAATTATATACACTCGAAAATCATTTAACTCATACAAATAGTATATACTGACGTTTAAAAGCATTTGAAAATAAAAGAATGCTTGTATCTAGTTATCGGAGGACGCCATTTAATTGTAGTCAAAGTCAATATCTTAAAACCGGTCAAAAGTTAAAGTTAAAAATATAAAGTCGATAGTTCAAAGCGTTACTAAAAGTCATTTACATTTTAGAAGCTGTCCATTTTTGGAGAGGTAATGAATGCATTTACAAGCTCTTTTCGATTTTGATTAACTCGAGAATCCCTTGTTCCATTTCCTTCACAACTTCGTACTCGGTGAGACCAAGTCGGGGCCTATTGGAAATATAGACGCTTCCCTCCAAATCGGAATGTTCTCCTCGGGTTCTTCTTACCTTTTACACATTAGAAATTCATGCAATTAGTTGTATTTCTTACTTTTGTGAAAATGTAAAACGAACAAATTAACTGAGTGAGTTTTACCTGAAGTTTGTACTTCGCAGCAGTAGCATCTAACTGAGCCTTATCCGCAGCCATTTTGGGAAGTTTGATGTGAACCGATGCACAAACGGTTCTTCCTAAATTCGTTGGACAGAAAGTTAGGTAGCCGAAACCACAGAATTATATATAAGTACTAGAAGAATTCTTTACCATATCTAATGCGGAGACGATCACTTCGGGAGAAAGGTAGCGTTTTCTCGATTTCGTTGACGCCGGCCTCCATCCTCTTGTAAACGGTCCCCAAGTCACCTCCTTCCTGCATGGAAATGATTCGCAGATGATCCTCCTCATTCACCCTGACCAGAAATGTGTTGTCATCGTTGTGATAGATCCCACGCCCAGTTGGCCAGTAACGACAGGCATTCGCAGCTTGCAAAAACCTGTCTCC